>JAVJAQ010004901.1:0-142116 GCA_032362365.1 Zygogramma bicolorata | reverse complement strand
TTGTTTATCATTCTTCATATTGATAATCAAATATTTAATCCGTTTCAATTCCCCAATTTTACTTATGATTTTCTTTTTTTTTACCACTGAAAAATTGATATTTTCCGTTGCCAAATTACACTTCCTTATATGTCTGTTTATTAGGTTTACACACTTTTTCACAATGGAACTAGAAAAATTTTCTTTGATCACTTCGAGTAATTTATCATTTTGAAAAGAGTTTCGGAAACTGCCATGGCTATATTTCAACTTACTCAAATTCTATGGATGGACAGTGGTGCTGTGGGTTGCTGCGGTGACTGCTCTGCTGGAAAGCTGATATTATGACGATGATTTGCTACTGATACTATGGATGGGCAGTGGTGGTGTGGGCTGCTACGGTGACTGTTCTCTTGGGAAGCTGGTGATGTAATGGCTATGATATTGATTTGCGTCTGAAATGAAAACGATTTTTAGAGCCAATCAAAACAGAGAATTGTTGAAATAAAAACATTTTCCAAAACTGGAACACAGAATTGAAACAGATAATAGAATGTGAGCATTTCTTCAGAATGAAAGAAGAAGATAAATGAAAGAAGAGGATGAACGAAACATTTTTCCAAAAAAAAGTAGAATTATGCATAGCTCACCCTAAAATTCTACTATAATGAAGGACGCGGCGGGATTTGCTTTTCCCACCTCGACGAGACCCTCAAAAATAACTGCAAATTTCCCCTCTTCAAAAGGGTGAATATTCGGTCGATAGTCTTCAGTTACCCTCGCCGACAGAAAAACAATATTGTTTTTCAATTCCAACAATACGACCTCTCCAAATTTTCCTCTTACAATTTTTGCTTTCAGAATTTGTTGCGGCTCCTTTGTTGGTAAATCATGCAGTTTGATTGTTGGTTTGGCTGCAAGGGAGGAGCGTGCATTCATTTTGTGTAACTCCATCTATGAGATAATTTTTTGCAATTAATTTATGCTTTTTCACAAAAAATGAAAATTATTTTCAATCAATCGCTTGGTGAACGAAAATAATTATTTTTCAATAGTAATTGAATTCAAAAAAAGTTGACAAACACTCTAGAGTATTCGAGCATGAACATTAGTCAAAAAAAATTCAACCATAAAACAAAAAAGGCACTTGTAAAATACAAAAAATACTATTTGCGTTAAATACTTGAAGAAGATCACTAACACTTTCTTGTACATTTAACTTGGAAATATTCAGCATGAACGTTATTTTCTTGTGAAACATAAAAAAATCACTTATAGAATGGAAACATAAAAGACACTTGTACAATATAAAATACAACTTACGATTTTTTATTGATATTGTAGAGTACGCAAGGAACTAGAGCACTAGTGAAACAACACTGCTGTCGATCGTAATACTAATATTTTTTTACTGATCCGCCTGTTTTATAGTCAGAACCTAATGTTCGAGAAAATAATGGAAGCATAAACATGTTTATTCTCACGCATGTTTGCGGCTCCACGTGCCATTCCCAAACAAATATTAACAAAAACAAGTGACCATTGAAAAACAATTCTGTATGATAAATAAAAATCATTTCATATTGAATCGTTCAATTCATAACTATATTCTACAATTATTATCTTTGAAAGTATTACACATACTATTACCATGAATACAATGATATATATACATAGAGTAAAGTCACTTTTTCTGCGCTTTTTCTCTTTCCTCACAACTAATGGTACGGCAACGATGATTACTGCACTATCTCTGCTTGAAAGATTCTGGAATTTACACTTGGATGTCGTTTTCTTGGGAGTAGTGCTGACAAATAGCGGCAATTTCGTTCTTTTGCTTCCAGATGCATACATATTGATGAATATTGTCATGAATCTTATTTTGATACAGTATTATGGGATATTCACTGACGCAGTTATGATTTACTAATTGGTTGAATTATTCGTAAAGGGTATCTGGTTTGCGGCAAATTTCGATTGAATACTCTAAATTATTCAACCGCTTCACAACATTCTCTTTTTCTTCATGAAATTGAATATCTTTACTCAATTCTCGAACACGTCTAACAAATTCCCCCAATTTTTGTCTGTTGTCTTCGGATGCCATTTTAATACTATTCCAAAGTAACAAGTGCTTCTCTATTATCATAAAATTCAATTACCCCCCCTTCTAAGCGAATTGACGTTTGAAAAAAGTCGAACGATAAACGAATTAACATTTGAAAAAAATCGAACGCGAATTGGCTAGAAAACGAACGAATTTGCTTTTCGACGGTTTAACCGGCATCGCATGCTAAAATATGGGGGCCTCGTCACGCTGCCTTTTGCCTCATTCGACGCACGAATATTTTCACCGAGCGCACGGTAGGCATGTTTTCCTTTTCTTCAATGTTACACACCCTGTATACTATACTGGAACATAACCACGTCTTCAATGCTGCACACCCTGTCCCCCCAAAGATTTTTTTCTCAAACGTCGATGGCATATTTCAATTATTTCACTCCATCATTGTTATTATTTCACGGTAGGAATGTTTTTTTCTTTAATGTCGCACACCCTGTATGTAGGAACGTTTTTTTTTCTTTAATGGCGCACACCCTGTATATGCCCACGGATTTTTTTCTCAAACGTCGATGGCATATTTAAATTATTGAATCTGATCATCATTATTATTTTTCACAGTAGGAATGTTTTTTTCTTTAATGTCGCACACCCTGTATGTAGGAATGATTTTTCTCAAACATCGATGACATATTTCAATTATTAAATCTAATCATCATTATTATTATACCACTTTAGCGATGTTTTCGCCGAGCTGATAAGCTCGAAGTCGACAACATCGAGAGGCCGCCGAGTGACCTTGAGCACTTCCGATCTGGTTCTTTCATTGTGGATCTACTCAGAGATGAGAGGCACAAAAAAATTAATGTCGAATTTCACCGGCAGCAACCAAAAAGCAGTAAAGGCATCCTTCCTCGTGAGTTTAAGAATTGCGAAGTGTGGAAAAGCACATACCATCGGTGAAGAACTAGTTCTACCTGCCGTAAAAGATATGGTAACGTGTATCTTTGATGAGAATTCAGCTGAACAGCTTAATGTTATATACTTTGTTCAACCATCCTTTGCCGTTACGTCATAATCGGTGACGTATTCTGCTGTTTTACGTTTGTCTTATATTAGTTGAATGCTATTTTACACTCAACCTCAAAATTATTATTAGTATTTACCTACCTGCAGAATACATCGCATACACTCGTGTTCTTATTGCATTTTGATGTATGATATAAATCGATGACCCTCGAGCAGAAACATGTCCGACATGAACTTTGATTTTGTAATCTTTATCTGTTTCCATTCCACTAGTAGCTAGTACTTGAACAGTTTCAATATTTATTTCTAGAGCATCAGCAACACGCTATAGCATTCAATAAAATGAAATCAATAAAAACTTACATTTTGCATAACATAGGTAGATACATACGTTGTAGACTACATTAAACGGCAAAAGCGGCACTCCAGCGTCTCTTTCTCTTGAAAAGTAGTCAATCAACTCCAAACCCTTCAAACCCGAAGAAAAGTAGTTATACAATAAGCTTTGATTTTCCTCATTATACCGGAAAGGCATTTTGACAATAAAAAATTAACTGAAAAAGGCGAAAATGACCAAAAATACTGAACAAATCAAACTATGACAACTGCACTGTCAAAAATGACAGATAAAATTCACATCGACATTAGAGACAAGACATACGTTAATGACGTCAAAATTCCGTCTCATCTATTTCATAAATGAGAGATAAAGTTGGACAACGTATGACGTAACGGCAAATGATGGTTGAACAAAGTATACCATTATCCAATGATACCATACGTCGTAGGGTTGAAATAATGGCATTAAATGTTGAAGAAAAATTGGTAGACCGGATAAAAAATAGTATTTTTTTTGCAATACAACTTGATGAGAGCACAGATGTAACAAACTATGCTCAGCTTATGGTTTATGTGCGATATATATTTCAAACGAAAATCGAAGAATAGTACTTATTTTGTGATGCGTTAACGGAACGAACTACTGCTGATGAAATATTCAAGAAAATCAATGATTTTTTAGTGGAAAATGGACTAGACTGGAAACAATGCGTTGGATTTTGTTCGGATGGTGCTCGAGCCATGACAGGAAAATACGGAGGTGTAACTGCCAAAGTAAAACTGGTTGCAGAAAATTGTACTTTTACCCATTGCAGTTTCCACAGAGAAGCTTTGGTAGCAAAGCGAATGCCCGATCAATTCAAACATGTTCCCCATGAAGCCATTAAGATAGTCAATTTCATAAAATCTCGAGCCTTAAACTCGCGTTTATTTTCAAAACTATGCTCTGAAATGGGAAGTGATCATATTCAGTTATCACTACACACAGAGGAAAGATGGCTTTCAAAAGGGAAAATGTTGAACAGGTTATTCGAGTTGCGTTCTGAAGTCCATGTAACTTTAATGGAATCCAATTTTGAACTGCGTGATCGGTTAATAGATGAATTGTGGCTCACAACACTAGCTTACTTAACAGACATATTTAATCGATTAAATGACCTGAACTTAAGCAAACAAGGTAAATCAAATAATCGATTTTCTGTGAATGACAAAATAAAGGCTTCTATCAAGAAATGTGATATGATGAAAAATAATGTTTCAAACAAAGACTCACAGTCGTTTACCAATTTAGAAAATTTTGTGGTTGAGCATGAAATAAAGATCAAAGATGATCTTATTTTTAACATAAAGCAGCATTGTCAAATGCTAATTGATAGTTTGAAAGAATATTTTGACGAAGACTATGCTCAATTTCTTTGGACACGACAACCATTTATTTTGGATAGCATTCCTGAAACATTAAAACAGGATGAAAAAGAGTCCTTCATAGAACTATCTTGTGATGGGGGTTTGAAAATAGAGTTGTCAAAATTAGAATTGGCCGAATTCTGGCTAAATATTAAAAATGAATATTCAGCCTTATCAAAAAAAGCATTGTTATTTCTACTTCCTTTTACGACAACCTACCTGTGTGAAACTGGATATTCTGTTATGCCACAATTAAAGAATAAACTCCGCAGTAGGCTTAATCTTGATTCAAATCTACGAATGGAACTAAGCAATATTGATCCTGACATCGATTCCCTTGTTGCAGCTATTCAGAACCATCCTTCTCACTGAATTTTTGGACTGGGTTAGACCTAAATTCTTATTTTGAAACAAGTATAATGCCCTTCTTCGAATAAATAAATTTTTTAACAAAATAAGTAAATTTTATTATCTACTTTTCTAATATGTGGTACGCGATTGACGCAGAATTTATATAAGTGGTACGTGTAAAGAAAAGTTTGAGAATCGCTGGAATAGAACATATCTTCATTTCCACGAATGACAATCACAGTTACAATACCTCTAAGAGCATCTCACACTAATCAAAATTAATGAAAATAGTGTCAGGTACAATTGATTGAATCCATATAGAAACTTGAAACAAGTATAATATGTATGAGTTAAAATATTAAAAGCATTTGTTATTTGAAAATAAATACATTGAAGAATATAAGTAATTACTTTTTTTGCTTCCCCATCCATTTCAGAAGTTTCCAATTCAAACTTATTTCAAATCCACTAGAATTTAGGGTTGTTTCGACACAGGGAATCTGACTGACCCTGACAGGCATTATTATGAAATTTTAATCAAAATGTTCATAGCCATAGCTTGGACGACGAATGAGCCATTAGGCATTCCAGATACTTGTCAAAAATGTCAAATGAATCGAAATGTACCAATACGGTGCCATCTGCCCCCCAGAAACTATCGTTTGGTTTCTGCAAACGAGTGTGTGATTGGTTAAAACTTGTGTTAGCCTCCCAGACATCACGTGATCTGGAATGCCTAATAGAGAAAGAGAGGTTATGTTGAGTCTGTTACTTCACTGCATTCATGGAATTTGTCTTTTGACATATGCTTCTGTGACAGAGCTGTCAACTGTCATGTCAAGAGAAAAATTTCAGGACTGGGCTTGCATCCGAATTTTATATCAGCCTTTTTAGTGCAAAAATATGTCAAGATAGCTACGGAAATTCTAGCGAATTCTAAAATTCAACAGTAAATTCCATGAGTTCTATCACTGATGCCTCTCTCTCTCTGTTCGTGACAAACAGAGAGAGAGAGGCATCAGTGATAGAACTCATGGAAGTTACTGTTGAATGACATGCTCGCACAGAATCTTTCATCTATCTTCATCAAGAGTGTGGGATTTCTATGGTAAAACAGGGGATGGTTCATTGCTGATTCACTCACCTCAGGGAAGTACCAGCCCTGTGATGCTTCCAATATTCGGTCAAATCTTTCATGGATCGACAGTTTCCTCGAACAGGAGTGATACCACATTATCATAATTATTGCTTCAAAAAAATTTGATATATATATATTTATATATATATATATATATATATATATATATATATATATATATATATATATATATATATGAAGGTGAGTTATATCGGGTATTCAGTCGTTCAACTGGAGAAAAACTCTTCTTTACTCTACCAAGCTTTCGATAATTTTTATTATCTTTATCAAGGCTGAAATGTACAATTAATAGTCAAATAACTAATGTATAAATAAAAATGGTATAAACTTACTGGTAAAACGAGTTAAATAGATGAACTCAACATAATATATAAAATAGAAAATATTCTTCACTGAATGCTGACGGACACTGACAGATAGAATTTCTAAGAGAGCATGATTTCTTGATTGGAGAGTATGATTTCTTGATTGGAATTTATACATGAAAATTTTAGAAATGTTACAAAGATAAGAGATAAGAATATATTTTACTTAATTGTTCTATGTCAGTTTTCTTATTCAATGTAAAGTTTTCTCGTTTGATTTCAATCATTTCTAAAAATAATCTTTTTGTTAAGTTTTCTTCCGTGTGTAAAATTTTAGTTTCTTCAAAATTCATGTTATGATCATTATCAATAACATGTTCAGTGAGAGCACAAGATTTTTTGTGTAGTCTACAGTCACTCTTATGTTTGTTGCAAGAATTTCAAGGTATACTGTAGACTACATTTGATTTCATTAATGGGGATTGTTCGTCTTTTAATTTGGAATATATATTATTTATGGTGATAACATTTCCTTGTGCAATTTTGATATCTGATTCTTGTTTGAAAACATTCAAAATTTTGGAGGATAACTGACTTATGTAAGGAATTGATCCAAAGGTAATGTTATTGTTGGAAATTTTCAGTGAAAGATTATTTTGATCAACTATTTGGGTGGAAGTATTATAAAGTAATTTTTTTAATAATTTGGACGGAAAATAATTTTCAAGTAGAATATCATATAGCCTTCGCAAGTTTTTTTTCAATCAGGGAAGGGTGGACTATCTTATTTATTCTGTTTTTCATACCTAATACGAAGTTAATTTTGGTGTTATATGGGTGATGAGATCGATAATTTATGTATTTACCTGAACTAGATGGTTTTATATACCAATCTAAAATGACTTTATTATCTTCTGTTCTGATCAGGTGTGTGTCTAAAAAAGGTACTCTGTTTTCATTTTCTGTTTCTACTGTGAACTGAATATTAGAATCATAAGAGTTGAAAATATGGATTAATTCAGTTATCCCATCATGAGGAACAGAAAAAATGATGTCATCAACATACTTCTTTATGAATGGTAATTCAAAAGTTAATTTTGGAATACAAGAGTCTAAAAGGTCGTCCATAACATATTGTGCAAAAATTGGTGAAATAGTTGATCCCATAGGAGTACCTAAAATTTGTTTGTAAAATGAATTTTGGAAAGTACAATAAGTGGTATCAAAAATTAAATCAATTGTTTCAAGAAATGAAGATTGGGAAAATTTACAATGTAGTTTGATATCATCCCAATGTTTCTTTATACTCGATTTGATGAGATTGAGGGGTATATTATTGAATAAAGATATCACATCTAGACTAACCAGAACATAGCCAAAAGGAATTTGTTTTTCTTGTATAAAGTTAGCGAATTGGGAAAGAATCCTGAACATAATAACTGTTTTCTTCTTGATATGCATTTTTCAATATGTCAGTGAGAAATTGTGTGATTTTACTATTTGGTGCATTGATGGATGAAACGATTGGTCTTAATTTCAGGATAGGCTTATGGATTTTAGGTAGACCATAGAATTTAGGACTGTTTGCAGTATAGAAAAACAAATTCTTTTTTTCTTTCTCTGTGATATGATGTTTATTAAATAATTTACTCACTAAAGTATTAGATTTTTGTTGAAAAGAACAAGTAGGATCTGTTTTGAGTTGTTTATAATATTTGATATCATTCAATAATTCATATGACATCTGTATATATTCATTTCTTCTCATTATCACGGTAACATTTCCTTTATCTGACTTAGTAATGATCAGTTCTGGATGATTCTAAAATTCAACAGTAAATTCCATGAGTTCTATCACTGATGCCTCTCTCTCTCTGTTCGTGACAAACAGAGAGAGAGAGGCATCAGTGATAGAACTCATGGAAGTTACTGTTGAATGACATGCTCGCACAGAATCTTTCATCTATCTTCATCAAGAGTGTGGGATTTCTATGGTAAAACAGGGGATGGTTCATTGCTGATTCACTCACCTCAGGGAAGTACCAGCCCTGTGATGCTTCCAATATTCGGTCAAATCTTTCATGGATCGACAGTTTCCTCGAACAGGAGTGATACCACATTATCATAATTATTGCTTCAAAAAAATTTGATATATATATATTTATATATATATATATATATATATATATATATATATATATATATATATATATATATATATGAAGGTGAGTTATATCGGGTATTCAGTCGTTCAACTGGAGAAAAACTCTTCTTTACTCTACCAAGCTTTCGATAATTTTTATTATCTTTATCAAGGCTGAAATGTACAATTAATAGTCAAATAACTAATGTATAAATAAAAATGGTATAAACTTACTGGTAAAACGAGTTAAATAGATGAACTCAACATAATATATAAAATAGAAAATATTCTTCACTGAATGCTGACGGACACTGACAGATAGAATTTCTAAGAGAGCATGATTTCTTGATTGGAGAGTATGATTTCTTGATTGGAATTTATACATGAAAATTTTAGAAATGTTACAAAGATAAGAGATAAGAATATATTTTACTTAATTGTTCTATGTCAGTTTTCTTATTCAATGTAAAGTTTTCTCGTTTGATTTCAATCATTTCTAAAAATAATCTTTTTGTTAAGTTTTCTTCCGTGTGTAAAATTTTAGTTTCTTCAAAATTCATGTTATGATCATTATCAATAACATGTTCAGTGAGAGCACAAGATTTTTTGTGTAGTCTACAGTCACTCTTATGTTTGTTGCAAGAATTTCAAGGTATACTGTAGACTACATTTGATTTCATTAATGGGGATTGTTCGTCTTTTAATTTGGAATATATATTATTTATGGTGATAACATTTCCTTGTGCAATTTTGATATCTGATTCTTGTTTGAAAACATTCAAAATTTTGGAGGATAACTGACTTATGTAAGGAATTGATCCAAAGGTAATGTTATTGTTGGAAATTTTCAGTGAAAGATTATTTTGATCAACTATTTGGGTGGAAGTATTATAAAGTAATTTTTTTAATAATTTGGACGGAAAATAATTTTCAAGTAGAATATCATATAGCCTTCGCAAGTTTTTTTTCAATCAGGGAAGGGTGGACTATCTTATTTATTCTGTTTTTCATACCTAATACGAAGTTAATTTTGGTGTTATATGGGTGATGAGATCGATAATTTATGTATTTACCTGAACTAGATGGTTTTATATACCAATCTAAAATGACTTTATTATCTTCTGTTCTGATCAGGTGTGTGTCTAAAAAAGGTACTCTGTTTTCATTTTCTGTTTCTACTGTGAACTGAATATTAGAATCATAAGAGTTGAAAATATGGATTAATTCAGTTATCCCATCATGAGGAACAGAACAAATGATGTCATCAACATACTTCTTTATGAATGGTAATTCAAAAGTTAATTTTGGAATACAAGAGTCTAAAAGGTCGTCCATAACATATTGTGCAAAAATTGGTGAAATAGTTGATCCCATAGGAGTACCTAAAATTTGTTTGTAAAATGAATTTTGGAAAGTACAATAAGTGGTATCAAAAATTAAATCAATTGTTTCAAGAAATGAAGATTGGGAAAATTTACAATGTAGTTTGATATCATCCCAATGTTTCTTTATACTCGATTTGATGAGATTGAGGGGTATATTATTGAATAAAGATATCACATCTAGACTAACCAGAACATAGCCAAAAGGAATTTGTTTTTCTTGTATAAAGTTAGCGAATTGGGAAAGAATCCTGAACATAATAACTGTTTTCTTCTTGATATGCATTTTTCAATATGTCAGTGAGAAATTGTGTGATTTTACTATTTGGTGCATTGATGGATGAAACGATTGGTCTTAATTTCAGGATAGGCTTATGGATTTTAGGTAGACCATAGAATTTAGGACTGTTTGCAGTATAGAAAAACAAATTCTTTTTTTCTTTCTCTGTGATATGATGTTTATTAAATAATTTACTCACTAAAGTATTAGATTTTTGTTGAAAAGAACAAGTAGGATCTGTTTTGAGTTGTTTATAATATTTGATATCATTCAATAATTCATATGACATCTGTATATATTCATTTCTTCTCATTATCACGGTAACATTTCCTTTATCTGACTTAGTAATGATCAGTTCTGGATGATTCTTAAGAAATACTCTGCTATCATGAAATAATTTTTTAAAAACATTTTGCTCATTGTAGGGTTTTTGAAAATGATTAGTTATTATGTTAGTTAATTTTGCTCTGAATAGATCTTTTTTCTGTTGGTCAAAATTAGATATGCGTAATTCAATATCTGAAAGTAATAATGGTATCTTAATATCACGAGTACTTGGTGGAATACTGAATTTATAGCTAAGACCTAAAAAATATTTTATATCGGTTGGAATTTCAATATCTGTGAGGTTTTTTATCCAATTGTTGTTGACTTTGAAAGTTTCTCTCACATGATTTTTAAGACGATTCAGTTTTTGTATATTTCTTGACTTAATTTCTTCAAATTTCCTATCATATTTCATTTTGATACGTCGTTGATATTTGTTCCAAATTTCATGAGGTAAAGTTGTATTAATTTCGATTGATAACTGTTCTGAATGACTTGAAAGTAGAGTATTTCTTAAGAATCATTCAGAACTGATCATTACTAAGTCAGATAAAGGAAATGTTACCGTGATAATGAGAAGAAATGAATATATACAGATGTCATATGAAGTATTGAATGATACCAAATATTATAAACAACTCAAAACAGATCCTACTTGTTCTTTTCAACAAAAATCTAATACTTTAGTGAGTAAATTATTTAATAAACATCATATCACAGAGAAAGAAAAAAAGAATTTGTTTTTCTATACTGCAAACAGTCCTAAATTCTATGGTCTACCTAAAATCCATAAGCCTATCCTGAAATTAAGACCAATCGTTTCATCCATCAATGCACCAAATAGTAAAATCACACAATTTCTCACTGAAATATTGAAAAATGCATATCAAGAAGAAAACAGTTATTATGTTCAGGATTCTTTCCAATTCGCTAACTTTATACAAGAAAAACAAATTCCTTTTGGCTATGTTCTGGTTAGTCTAGATGTGATATCTTTATTCAATAATATACCCCTCAATCTCATCAAATCGAGTATAAAGAAACATTGGGATAATATCAAACTACATTGTAAATTTTCCCAATCTTCATTTCTTGAAACAATTGATTTAATTTTTGATACCACTTATTGTACTTTTCAAAATTCATTTTACAAACAAATTTTAGGTACTCCTATGGGATCAACTATTTCACCAATTTTTGCACGATATGTTATGGACGACCTTTTAGACTCTTGTATTCCAAAATTAACTTTTGAATTACCATTCATAAAGAAGTATGTTGATGACATCATTTGTTCTGTTCCTCATGATGGGATAACTGAATTAATCCATATTTTCAACTCTTATGATTCTAATATTCAGTTCACAGTAGAAACAGAAAATGAAAACAGAGTACCTTTTTCAGACACACACCTGATCAGAACAGAAGATAATAAAGTCATTTTAGATTGGTATATAAAACCATCTAGTTCAGGTAAATACATAAATTATCGATCTCATCACCCATATAACACCAAAATTAACTTCGTATTAGGTATGAAAAACGGAATAAATAAGATAGTCCACCCTTCCCTGATTGAAAAAAAACTTGCGAAGGCTATATGATATTCTACTTGAAAATTATTTTCCGTCCAAATTATTAAAAAAATTACTTTATAATACTTCCACCCAAATAGTTGATCAAAATAATCTTTCACTGAGAATTTCCAACAATAACATTACCTTTGGATCAATTCCGTACATAAGTCAGTTATCCTCCAAAATTTTGAATGTTTTCAAACAAGAATCAGATATCAAAATTGCACAACGAAATGTTATCACCATAAATAATATATATTCCAAATTAAAAGATGAACAATCCCCAATAATGAAATCAAATGTAGTCTACAGTATACCTTGCAATTCTTGCAACAAAAAATACATCGGCCAAACAAGTCAAACTTTGAAATCCAGATTAACTGGACATAAGAGTGACTGTAGACTACACAAAAATATCTTGTGCTCTCACTGAACATGTTATTGATAATGATCATAACATGAATTTTGAAGAAACTAAAATTTTACACACGGAAGAAAACTTAACAAAAAGATTATTTTTAGAAATGATTGAAATCAAACGAGAAAACTATACATTGAATAAGAAAACTGACATAGAACAATTAAGTAAAATATATTCTTATCTCTTATCTTTGTAACATTTCTAAAATTTTCATGTATAAATTCCAATCAAGAAATCATACTCTCCAATCAAGAAATCATGCTCTCTTAGAAATTATATCTGTCAGTGTCCGTCAGAATTCAGTGAAGAATATTTTCTATTTTATATATTATGTTCAGTTCATCTATTTAACTCGTTTTACCAGTAAGTTTATATCATTTTTATTTATACATTAGTTATTTGACCATTAATTGTACATTTCAGCCTTGATAAAGATAATAAAAATTATCGAAAGCTTGGTAGAGTAAAGAAGAGTTTTTCTCCAGTTGAACGACTGAATACCCGATATAACTCACCTTCATATCTATTGACAGTCGAGAACTCTCTACACTATATATATATATATATATATATATATATATATATATATATATTGTCATGATATGTAGTAAATAGAAATATTTATCAAGAAATTTCAATAAATTATCAAATAAGTTCATTAGAAAACCGAAACCAATACTTTATCTTCACTAAACTGTACCAAATATCATCATAAATAAAGCTGCTCTACTTCAGATTTCAAAAGTATACTCAGTTTTCAAGGTGTATCAATAATACCTAACAGTACGATACAACTCTGCGGAGAGATCAATATTTTCCCAGAATGACTCTATTTCAACAAAAATAAATATATTGGACCAACTAAAATGATTTATAAGCTTTAAGGAACATTAACAATTTGAAAAAAAGTCAGAAAAAAGTCAAAAAGAGAAATTTTTACAAAAATCACCAGTAAGGAATAAATTAATTTGAAAACACCTAGTACATTGAAATAATCTAAGAGTCCATGACAAGTATTATCCATCAAAAATAACAAATTGAAATAGCTGTCAAAAAACTCAGAGTCAATTGAGAAATTTTAGCAAAAAGAAATAAATTACAGAAAAATGTGAATATTCTATGATAAGAAAGCACAGGAAAAATCATGACATTAGATATAAGGGTTTTGTACATAGTTTTAATTTGTTATACGTTATAAATATAAAAAGTGCGGTAAATTGAAGTGAAGTATCCAAGGTATTTGTGCAAATTGTAAACATTTCCTTGGAGACCGAGGGAAAACAAGAGGAGTCGAGATAACAACGCAAAAGAAAGAAAGTTGAGAAAATTTAGGAGAGGAAGAAAAAGTGATTTTTTAATCAAAAATACAAGAAAAACGGAGTTTCCAGAGTATTAAACCTGATAAACATTGTTTATGAAGAAGTGAGAGTGAAAAGCAGACTCACCTTTTCTGTTTTTTTTACAAGCTGAGAGTGTTCCTGACAAGAAGGCAAACACAAAGCCTTCAAGCCTTCAGAGTCCAGCAGAAAGACAAGGTATTTGTTAGTTTTCTGTGTATCCTTGTAAAATCCAACTAGCTACTCACAAAAGCACAACACCAAGCATCTTTAAAGCCAGTTTTTTTAAAACATTTTCTACTTCCACCTGAACTTTTCATACCGTCCTTATCATTGAACATTTAAGAGTAAAACCGCGAACTAGTGCTAATAGAATAGTCCCTTTTACACGAACTTTGAACAATTTTCATCTGGTATAAGTAATTATCATTTTTAACCTCAACAAAACTACACCTAGACGGTGGACAGAGTTAGAATTAATAAAGTCATATGAAATGACATCATCCAAGACAGTGGCTAATATTCCACTAACTTTACAACACTGAACAGATGTAGGTTTTGAGGTAAAACGGTATTAAATGCTACTTTAGAGTCTAAGTTATTTTTCGCAGGAATAGGAAAGATTTAAGAGTAAGGTTTTACATGAAACATCCTGATAAAGCTGTGTGTTTATTTTCAATTGATGAATTTATAATAAATGTACAATTTGATTGAATTCCACACTTATTTCTGAAACAATTTATTTCACATTCTATACAAAAATATATATTTTTAACACCCTTTCCTGGAATCCAACCTGAAGATTGAGAGAATCTCATGTATTGGCGCACCGACTGAGTAGCTGTGGAACCTGAAAGAGATAAAAGGTAAAATAAGGTGAAATAAAGAGATAAAGAGTAAGTATATGGTTTTGGCAATCTGAAAATTAATATCTATAGAGCTATACTTTACGGGCAACTACTTATTACTATTTACTACATACATCTTACATACTACATCTTACATCAAATAAAATCTAAAACTACTCTATCTAAAACAACAATATCTACAAATAAAAATTGTAAGTATATATTATAAATCATATATATATTTATACAATATATATATATATATATATATATATATATATATATATATATATATATATATATATATATATATATATATATATATAAACCGTCTAAATTTGGAAAATCCTCATGCAATGAAAATTGACCTTGGGGTTGCAGTCATAAATTGAGTTTGGCCTAATATAGTGAAACTCTTTATTAAATTGTCGAGCTTTCGAAAAACTTTATTTTCTTTTTCAAGACATCTGAAAAACAGTGTTTATTGTTACATATAACACACAAAAAACATGTTAAAAATTGAACTTACTAATGTGAGATTAGGTATAAAACAGCAGATGAAAAATCCTTGTCCATCACAAACAGAAAAAACATTTCTTATCAGAAACATTCACAAAAACCGGAAAACATATCTCCGAAAATTTCACTATGATGAAATGGCACCATTCATCCATATTACATTAGAGTGCACGAATTTGTACATGTGCAAATGAGTACCAGAACAATTTGCAAAAAAAAATTATTTTTCTTTCATTTTACATCTCAACGCTAGCGACTTGTTGCGTGAACAGAGCACATGGCCCAGTGTGAGCACAGAGCATGGAACTGCAGGGAAAACAGCACACAACAGAACCAAGTGATGGTTGACAACGTCTTGTCACCTGTCAATAGCTCCACTATTCCGTGTCCAAACCAGAGCATGTGTTCCATTCTCAGGGTCGTAGTTTATTGACTTCAAGTTACAAAAGGAAAAAAGTATTTTCAGTTTAAATTTGGACAGAGTTGTTTTTGATGATCAAAATTCAAAATGTAATTGTAAATAATACTGAGGTTAGCTATATCAGACCTCTTATTCATCGGATTTTGATATAAACCATCTCCAAAAAGTTTCTTTCATGGTAATTATCTTCAACTGCTAAAATTGTGGGGTTGCCAAAGTTAATGATATGTTCAGGCCAAACTCAATTTATGACTGGTCAATTTTCATTGCATGAGGATTTTCCAAATTTAGACGGTTTTTTCAACTAGTCCAGTCAAGACACTACCCTTCTCTCTCTCTCTCTCTCTCTCTCTCTCTCTCTCTCTCTCTCTATATATATATATATATATATAGAGCTTCAGGGAAGCTACAAGATTTACAACAATTGGTCAAGAAAAATGGAGAAAAAATACAAACATACTTACTGTGTTAGCGAGGATGGTTGCGATATAAAAGTTGATGATTAAACATTGAAAACAGAGCAAGGTGAACACATGTGATATATGAATAAATATGTATATAAACTTCAAAAAACAGGTTAAATTGATCTTGAATATTCAAAAATAATTTTTAAGAAGACAATTATTCACGCTTGCGGTACAGCCGCAACGTGGAAAAATGAGGTTAGAAATTTAAATTTTATTGACAATTGACAAAAGACTCAAAAGGGAGAGAATGATAATTTTCTGAAATCTGACAGATGTGGGAAACAACTATTTGGCTGCTGCTTGAAGAACATTCAGCCAATTGACTGATCTCAAAGGAGTGAAGGATCTCCTGTGACAGAAGCGTTAAAATTATGAAAATTCTTGTCAATTAATAAAAGGTACGAATAAATTTCGCTTAAATGATTAAGATCTGTTTTTTCATTTAGGCATTGGTCCGACTGAGAGATGAAGGCCATCTCCATAAACAATCTCTTGGAGTGATTGCGCTCCCTAGTCAAAATTTTTGTACTTTCAAAGTTCATATTATGGCCAGTACTGTTTACGTGGACACCTAGTGCACATCTGTCTGGGTGAAGTCTGCTATCACTTTTATGTGATGCAATACGATCTTTCAAGGTTCTAGATGTTTGACCTATGTAAGTTTTCTCGCAATTTGAGCAAGGAATGCAATACACTAGTTGTGACTGTGAAATCAAAGGCGTTTTATCTTTAACTTTAGTAAAAATGGAATTAATAGTTAAAACTGTTTTATTTGCAATTTTTATGTTTTGAAAATCTTTGAAAATCCTAGACAGCCTGGAGGAAACATCTGCTATATAGGGAAAAGAAGTATAAAAAATTGGAGTTGGGTTTTCCTCAATTTCATTATTTGCTATATTGAAATTATTATGCAAATTATTATTTAAAACTTGGATGTCCATGGTGGACGTACTAAACAGGATCTTATTTAACAAGGTAGAGGGATATGAATTTTCACTGAATAAGTTGAAAAGTGTTTTTAAATTTTGAACATGATAGGAGTGATCGGAAATACAGAGTACTCGATTTTTCATCTGCTTGACCAAATTTACTTTGATGGACTGTTTATGGTAGGAGTGATAATTCATGAATCTTCCACTGCTTATAGGTTTTCTATACCAGTCGATGACCACGATATTGTCCTCCGTTCGACGAAATTTTGTGTCCAAGAAGGGAACACTTTGTTCCTCATCTTCACATTCTATAGTAAATTGAATATATGGGTCATAGCTATTGAAAATATCTACTATCTCTGTAGTTCCGTTTTGTGGAAGTGCTACAATCAAATCATCCACATATTTCTTAATAAAAAATAAATTAAATGGTAAAACTTGCAAGACCATGTCTAGCAGGTCATCCATAACATACGTTGCAAGAATTGGACTTATTTTTGCTCCCATGGGAGTTCCAAAAGTCTGTTTATAAAATTTGGAATTATATGAAAAATATGTATTATTAAATAAAAAAGTAATTAATTCAAAAAAGGTATCTTTTTCAATACTGCAGTAACTACTTATGCGGTCCCATCTCCTATTGATTGCTCTCAAGCAAGCATCCAAATATACGTTACTAAACAATGATACTACGTCCAAGCTGGCTAAAACATATCCTTCTGGAAGTTGCATTCTGTTGAAGGTTTGAGAAACTTCAAAAGAATCTTTTATATAATATTTTGTATCAAAATCATAAGAAATGGTCAAAATATCTGTCAAAAACGATGCTAACGGTTCTGTTGGATTACCAATTGAAGAAATAATTGGTCTAATCGACAGTGTAGGTTTGTGGATTTTCGGTAAAGCATAAAATTTTGGACAAATTCCATTGTATTTTGTGAGTTTCTTTTTTTGAACTTCATCTATATTGCCTGAACTGTGTAAATTTTTAATTAATTGGTTGCATTTTGTTTGGATTTGAGACGTTGGGTCTCTTGGAAGTGAAATGTAAGATTGACAATTTTCTATTAACTGAGTGGAAAGATTATTGTATTGTGATTTTTCCAACACAACCGTAACATTACCCTTGTCAGACTTTGTGACCACCAAATTTGGATTATTTCTTAGGAAAATTCTTGTTTTATTATAGAGGTTATGGAAAAATGTTGATGAATTTTTTGAAGAATGTATAAAATTTGTGATGATATTAGTAGATTGTGCAATAATTGCATTTTTTAAATGAGAATTATTTAATGCGGATGTAACACAGTCAACATCTGCCTGTGTTACATCCGCATTAAATAATTCTCATTTAAAAAATGCAATTATTGCACAATCTACTAATATCATCGCAAATTTTATACATTCTTCAAAAAATTCATCAACATTTTTCCATAACCTCTATAATAAAACAAGAATTTTCCTAAGAAATAATCCAAATTTGGTGGTCACAAAGTCTGACAAGGGTAATGTTACGGTTGTGTTGGAAAAATCACAAAACAATAATCTTTCCACTCTGTTAATAGAAAATTGTCAATCTTACATTTCACTTCCAAGAGACCCAACGTCTCAAATCCAAACAAAATGCAACCAATTAATTAAAAATTTACACAGTTCAGGCAATATAGATGAAGTTCAAAAAAAGAAACTCACAAAATACAATGGAATTTGTCCAAAATTTTATGCTTTACCGAAAATCCACAAACCTACACTGTCGATTAGACCAATTATTTCTTCAATTGGTAATCCAACAGAACCGTTAGCATCGTTTTTGACAGATATTTTGACCATTTCTTATGATTTTGAAACAAAATATTATATAAAAGATTCTTTTGAAGTTTCTCAAACCTTCAACAGAATGCAACTTCCAGAAGGATATGTTTTAGCCAGCTTGGACGTAGTATCATTGTTTAGTAACGTATATTTGGATGCTTGCTTGAGAGCAATCAATAGGAGATGGGACCGCATAAGTAGTTACTGCAGTATTGAAAAAGATACCTTTTTTGAATTAATTACTTTTTTATTTAATAATACATATTTTTCATATAATTCCAAATTTTATAAACAGACTTTTGGAACTCCCATGGGAGCAAAAATAAGTCCAATTCTTGCAACGTATGTTATGGATGACCTGCTAGACATGGTCTTGCAAGTTTTACCATTTAATTTATTTTTTATTAAGAAATATGTGGATGATTTGATTGTAGCACTTCCACAAAACGGAACTACAGAGATAGTAGATATTTTCAATAGCTTTGACCCATATATTCAATTTACTATAGAATGTGAAGATGAGGAACAAAGTGTTCCCTTCTTGGACACAAAATTTCGTCGAACGGAGGACAATATCGTGGTCATCGACTGGTATAGAAAACCTATAAGCAGTGGAAGATTCATGAATTATCACTCCTACCATAAACAGTCCATCAAAGTAAATTTGGTCAAGCAGATGAAAAATCGAGTACTCTGTATTTCCGATCACTCCTATCATGTTCAAAATTTAAATTCACTTTTCAACTTATTCAGTGAAAATTCATATCCCTCTACCTTGTTAAATGAGATCCTGTTTAGTACGTCCACCATGGACATCCAAGTTTTAAATAATAATTTGCATAATAATTTCAATATAGCAAATAATGAAATTGAGGAAAACCCAACTCCAATTTTTTATACTTCTTTTCCCTATATAGCAGATGTTTCCTCCAGGCTGTCTAGGATTTTCAAAGATTTTCAAAACATAAAAATTGCAAATAAAACAGTTTTAACTATTAATTCCATTTTTACTAAAGTTAAAGATAAAACGCCTTTGATTTCACAGTCACAACTAGTGTATTGCATTCCTTGCTCAAATTGCGAGAAAACTTACATAGGTCAAACATCTAGAACCTTGAAAGATCGTATTGCATCACATAAAAGTGATAGCAGACTTCACCCAGACAGATGTGCACTAGGTGTCCACGTAAACAGTACTGGCCATAATATGAACTTTGAAAGTACAAAAATTTTGACTAGGGAGCGCAATCACTCCAAGAGATTGTTTATGGAGATGGCCTTCATCTCTCAGTCGGACCAATGCCTAAATAAAAAAACAGATCTTAATCATTTAAGCGAAATTTATTCGTACCTTTTATTAATTGACAAGAATTTTCATAATTTTAACGCTTCTGTCACAGGAGATCCTTCACTCCTTTGAGATCAGTCAATTGGCTGAATGTTCTTCAAGCAGCAGCCAAATAGTTGTTTCCCACATCTGTCAGATTTCAGAAAATTATCATTCTCTCCCTTTTGAGTCTTTTGTCAATTGTCAATAAAATTTAAATTTCTAACCTCATTTTTCCACGTTGCGGCTGTACCGCAAGCGTGAATAATTGTCTTCTTAAAAATTATTTTCAAATATTCAAGATCAATTTAACCTGTTTTTTGAAGTTTATACACATATTTATTCATATATCACTTGTGTTCACCTTGCTCTGTTTTCAATGTTTAATCATCAACTTTTATATCGCAACCATCCTCGCTAACACAGTAAGTATGTTTGTATTTTTTCTCCATTTTTCTTGACCAATTGTTGTAAATCTTGTAGCTTCCCTGAAGATGACAGTAGTCACTGGCGAAATATTGGAAATACAGTGTTAAAAGAGTACACTTTTTGCTTGCTGCTTCACCCAATATCTCTCCCCTTGTATCCTGACTAGTCAGCAAAGACTACCATTCTACTAAAATATATATATATATATATATATATATATATATATATATATATATATATATATATATGTCATATATCCCTAGACAATGGCCCTATTGTACCATAATTGCGTATTATATTAACTAGGTCACCCTGAAGCTAGTGCGACTTATTTCAAACCGCTAATTCATTTCATTTCTTCAAGGTTTGCTCTATCAGCAGAGACGAACCTATATAATGATCCAAAACTAGATCAATGTCATTCTAGTCGGTTTCACATTCTAGTCTGGTTTCACTCAATTAAAGTATGACAAGCAAGTCGAAAATTAATAAAAGTAAATAAACGGTATCCAGAAGTGAACCGAAGTGAAACAAAAGTGCAAAGCCATAGATTTAAGAAGAGAAGAAGAAACATTCGGAAATAAAGAAACTTCCCTCGTAACTTTTGTGTTTGTTTTTAACCCTGGAGTAGTCGCGTTAGGTCTGACAGACTCTGCGTTCCGGAATTGTTCGGCTATTTACGCATTTTGCCGCCGAGAACTTGGCTCGTCCAGCTAGCTTCTTGATTACGGCGTAGTTGGATAAATTAGTTGTTTGTGGGCGGTTGTGCAAGTCGTTTTCTGTCAAATGTGATCTGGAGTCTCCTAGACTCCGCGCGACCAGTTGTGTTGTATTTTTTTTCTGTGATAACGTAAGTCATTTTGATATTTATTGCGACCAGACTTTGAAATCAGTTATTTATAGGCAAAAATGGACTATGAAAAAGAGCAGCAAAGATTGTTGCGCCTATGGGAGGAACATGACTCTGACGAGGCGCCAATTGATGATGAATCAGATGGTGAAGATGATGTCGTGGAATGTAGATCTGATAACAGCGATACCGTCCACGAGGATACCTCTGATTCCGATGATGATCTTACTACAACACCAGCAAAAACGCCAAGGGTTGCGTTTTATCTCGGCAAAGACAATGAAACAAAATGGAAAAAACATGTTCCGAATCAGGCAGTTAGAACTCGATCCTGGAACATAATAAGCAAACTTCCCGGTACAAAAGGTGAAGCAAAAAAAGCAAAAAGTCCCATCGAGTGTTGGAATCTTTTCGTGAATGACGATATCATCGATATTATTGTAGAAAATACAAATATCTACATAGCAATGAACATGCAGAACTACAAAAGAGATCGAGAGTGCAGAGAAACTGATAAAACTGGAATCAAAGCCCTGATTGGTTTGCTTCATTTGCCAGGGTTGCTAAAAAGCTCCAAGTTGAGTATTGATGAAATATGGGACAGAAAGGGAACCGGAGTGGACCTATTCTGGCTCACAATGAGTAAGCAACGGTTTCTTTTTCTTTTAAGGAATTTCCGTTTTGACGACCGGGCTACGAGGGAAGAGAGGAAGAAAATAGATAAATTGGCGCCAGTCCGAGAAGTTTTCGATATGTTTGTGAGTAACTGTCAAAAGCATTATTCCATCTCACAATATGCAACTATAGATGAAATGCTACTAGGTTTCCGTGGTAGATGCAGCTTTCGACAGTACATACCTACAAAACCAAACGAATATGGGCTGAAACTTTTTTCGTTGGTCGATTCGAAGATATTTTACACGTTGAATCTAGAAGTATATGTGGGTCAACAGCCTGAAGGTCCGTTCATAACAAACAATGACGCTATGAGTATTGTTGAACGTCTTGTATTGCCCATTTCCAAAACGTCAAGAAATATTACCACAGATAATTGGTTTACCTCGGTGCCCTTGGTCGAAAAGTTGCTGAGAGATCATAAACTTACACCGGTCGGAACGATTCGGAAAAATAAAAGGCAAATACCAAAGAAATTTATTGTAGTGAAACATCGTCCAATAAACTCAAGCATGTTCGGATTTGGAGAGCATATGAAAATTGTGTCTTACGTTCCGAAAAAACGAAAGAATGTTCTCATGATTTCCAGTTTACACAACAGTGACGTAATTGACCCTGACACTGGTGATAAAAATAAACCGGAAATGATAACATTTTACAATGGCACAAAAGGGGGTGTGGATTCTATAGACCAGCTTTGTTCACTGTATGATGTAGCACGAATTAGCAGACGCTGGCCCATGGTGATTTTCTTCTCTTTATTGAATATCGCTGGAGTGAACAGTCAAGTTATTCATGTCTCCAATCACCCCGATCCAAGAGACAATATGAAACGGAGAGTGTATCTGAAACAGATAGCATTGTCGTTGATTGAACCACATTTGAAGAGACGTTCTTATCAAAAGAATGTACCAGAGACCATCCGTCAAAGAAGACAGGATGTAGCGGGAACCTCTACTGCATCAGGATCTAATGTAGAACAGATACCAGAAGGCACCAGAAAATATTGCGTCGGATGCAAAAACAAAAACAAGTCTAGGTTTTATTGCCAAAAATGTGAATCCTTCATTTGTCTAACACATGCAAAGATGTTGTGCGTTTCCTGTGCAGTTTGATTTCAGTTAGTTGCTCTAGTTTTTGTTAGGTCGTAGACTCATTCGGTATTTGGTATTTTTATAAATACAAAGAGTTTTGTTTTTATTTTGTTTATTATAGTTGAATAAAGTTTTGTTTACGTGCATTGGTGTGTTTATTCGAATAATTAAAAAAAAATCAGAATAATAATTTCAAAAAGGACCATTTCGGATATGGAGTCTGACAGACTCCGCGCGACTAGTGTTGTTGGGGCATCAGGCGCGACTAATCCAGAGTTAAAAACACAATAGCGAAGGCTACGATACAACAAATTGGTTCAGTCGTGCGGATTGACTCAACGTTACTGAAAACTCAGGACGGTGGTTACTAAGCCTTAAACGTCAAGAAGAATCCACAACCCCCACGAAGACGGTCTCTCTGACAGCATTGGAAACAATCAACGCTGGACTCCCGGTTTACAGAGCTAGGATTTCATCTTCGTACACCCAGAACCAAACAACCAGATCCCATTCCTAAGAAGACGGTCTCTCTGACGGTTCTCAAGAAAGAAGAACTGGACTTCCGGTTAACAGAGCTAGGATTTCATCTTCTACACCCAGCCAACCACATCTTTCCCAAAGAAGACGATCTCTCTGACGGTTCTCAACACAGCAGAACTGGACTCCTGGTTAACAGAGTAGGATTTCATCTTCTACACCCAGATCAAGTCATCAACTGCATGAATACCATACTTCGGTAAGTCGTCATCTCGATTTTACCTTCATCTCATTGATATTGATTACATCTGTTCTATATCTCACATCCCAGAACTCATTTGAACCCCATATGAACATCTATAGCGACGTGTGTTTGAATTCGAGAAACGAATGTCAATGCATTCTCATTTGGCATTTGTTTCATACGTTGTAAGTCTTGAATCAAAGAATTCAGATCACGCGTATCACCAAAATGTGTTTCTAAAAGATCTTAAATTTCTATCCAAGTTTCTGGGTTACGTGAGTTTACTATTTCTGCTGCTTTGCCTCTTAATTCATTTTTTATATGCAAAGTCACAAACATTTCCTGATTTACGACTGCCATTCGTTGTGCTGTTGAACATGCTCTTAGAAAAGTTGACAAAAATATGGGGTTTCCGTCATATTCAGCTACAATGGAGAAAATTTCAACAAGTTTGTATGATTCGACTTCTGCCATTGTTAAAATTTCATTTGTTCACTGGAGAAGCTTGAATGAATAGTTGAAAGCTTTGTCTTCCTTCAAATAATCAGTATTATTTGATTTGGAATAATAATTGTACTTGATGTTTAGTTTTTCTTTTTCAAATAATTATTTGATTCGATTTTGGAAATATGCCCAATAGATGTTCATATGGGGTTCAAATGAGTTCTGGGATGTGAGATATAGAACAGATGTAATCAATATCAATGAGATGAAGGTAAAATCGAGATGACGACTTACCGAAGTATGGTATTCATGCAGTTGATGACTTGATCTGGGTGTAGAAGATGAAATCCTACTCTGTTAACCAGGAGTCCAGTTCTGCTGTGTTGAGAACCGTCAGAGAGATCGTCTTCTTTGGGAAAGATGTGGTTGGCTGGGTGTAGAAGATGAAATCCTAGCTCTGTTAACCGGAAGTCCAGTTCTTCTTTCTTGAGAACCGTCAGAGAGACCGTCTTCTTAGGAATGGGATCTGGTTGTTTGGTTCTGGGTGTACGAAGATGAAATCCTAGCTCTGTAAACCGGGAGTCCAGCGTTGATTGTTTCCAATGCTGTCAGAGAGACCGTCTTCGTGGGGGTTGTGGATTCTTCTTGACGTTTAAGGCTTAGTAACCACCGTCCTGAGTTTTCAGTAACGTTGAGTCAATCCGCACGACTGAACCAATTTGTTGTATCGTAGCCTTCGCTATTGTGTTTTTAACTCTGGATTAGTCGCGCCTGATGCCCCAACAACACTAGTCGCGCGGAGTCTGTCAGACTCCATATCCGAAATGGTCCTTTTTGAAATTATTATTCTGATTTTTTTTTTAATTATTCGAATAAACACACCAATGCACGTAAACAAAACTTTATTCAACTATAATAAACAAAATAAAAACAAAACTCTTTGTATTTATAAAAATACCAAATACCGAATGAGTCTACGACCTAACAAAAACTAGAGCAACTAACTGAAATCAAACTGCACAGGAAACGCACAACATCTTTGCATGTGTTAGACAAATGAAGGATTCACATTTTTGGCAATAAAACCTAGACTTGTTTTTGTTTTTGCATCCGACGCAATATTTTCTGGTGCCTTCTGGTATCTGTTCTACATTAGATCCTGATGCAGTAGAGGTTCCCGCTACATCCTGTCTTCTTTGACGGATGGTCTCTGGTACATTCTTTTGATAAGAACGTCTCTTCAAATGTGGTTCAATCAACGACAATGCTATCTGTTTCAGATACACTCTCCGTTTCATATTGTCTCTTGGATCAGGGTGATTGGAGACATGAATAACTTGACTGTTCACTCCAGCGATATTCAATAAAGAGAAGAAAATCACCATGGGCCAGCGTCTGCTAATTCGTGCTACATCATACAGTGAACAAAGCTGGTCTATAGAATCCACACCCCCTTTTGTGCCATTGTAAAATGTTATCATTTCCGGTCACTAGTTTCCTGGCGACCCCAGTATAGATTTAAGAAGAAAAGAAGAAACATTTAGAAATAAAGAAACTTTTCTCGTAACTTTTGTGTTTGTTTTTAAAAACACAATAGCGAAGGCTACGATACAACATATATATGTATATATATATATATATTAATAATGTAGTGATATCAAATTGCAATGTATATAGATTCAAAAAATTTCTGAGTTTGTAAATTTTTATAAAGGAATGTAAAAGAAATGTAAAATTGATTTTTCCGAATATAGTTTTGATTTTTCAAAATAGTAAATATGCTCAGTATTTCACTTTCACCTGTATTTTTTCTTCTTTTAATTCACCTCTTTTCTAGCTCAGTTTCGACGCCAATGAACATGAAAAACTCTTTCTCAGCGGTGCAGTTTCTCTGGATCGTAGAGCAGTTTCTTGATGTCATAAAATGTATTTTGTAGAAAGAACCAATAAAAATGTTTTTTTAGAAACAAATCCGTTACCAACTGTATTCAAATTAAATACCTTTTGTCAAATATTTTCAATATACAGTACGATGCAAATGTATGGAATAAATTCGATATTTACAAAATGAGCGTCTTTCGGAAGAAATCCAAAAACAAGTCAACTTTAATTTTTGACGGTCCATCTCATGATATTCATATGAGAGACGTTTCGTCACCAGTGTTCTGCCCTCCTAAGCTAGAACGCAGTAACTCCTAATTTGTCATTTTGGAGTAACTGCATTTCTAACATATCTAGAACATTTTTGTATCTGTCTAACTAAGCAAAAAAGCAGTATTGGCAATCCATATTCAAATAAATGGCTAAAACGTTTGCAGTATGTCCACTTTTTGATGTTCATACATATCTAAAGAGCAGTATCTGACATTTGCTTGACTAAAATGCAGCATCTCCAATTTTGCCTGGAGATACTGCGTTTATGTCTAGGGTCAGGTGACATGCAAACATTTTTATTGTATGTGCGGCAGATCTCAGTCGCGTTTGAACGTGTAGAAGATAACATAAACATAACCAACAATTGCATGATTTGTGTATTTTATCAGCAAGTAATAAAAAAAGTGATAGTGTTAGTTTGGAAAAAGTTATTTCGAGTAATTGGTAAGTACTTTCTTTATAATGTTTATTGTCAATTACTTCTTTCTTTCTATTTCTTTTTAATTCGGGAGTTTACTAGAGCTCTTTATTATAACAACTATATTAATTTATATCAAAAATATTGTACATTTGTCTCAGTTGTTTGATCAGTTTCCTACTTGCCATTTAAAAAAACCTTAAAGGTGCTTCTTGGCTAATACCTAATTAAGAATTATTATTTATGTTATTTGAATGTGGTTTTTCCCATTACAGAAGAGAACATGCGCCGAACAAAAGGTATTTAGCTAGCGATATCAACATCACTAACATGCATAAGGATTTCATGGCAAAACATCCCGACATAAAGTGTTCTTACGAGTTATACAGAAAGTGTGTTTCAAAGGACTGTAGTATTTCATTCACTAAATTGGGTCACGAGGAATGTGAAACCTGTGAAATTTTTGAGATGTATGATCCAAAACATACTCAACAAAATCTAATACCAGACTGCGAGTCGTGCAATGCAAGGGAAAATCATATAAGTAAGGCAAAGAATGCCCGTGAAAAATACAGGACTGATGCTGCTAATGCTGGTTCCGATGAAACATCCCTAATTGTTTCTGCGGATTTAGAGAAAGTTAGAATGTTGCCCAGGATCGACATGTTTAAGCAGGTGATATTTTGTCAACGAATTATTGTGTTTAACGAAAGCTTTGTACCGATTGGCAAGAAGCAGCAGATCAAACCTTTCGCTTGCCTCTGGCATGAATGCATCTCCGGAAGAAAAAAAGAAGACTGGATCAGTACCTTACACGCTTTCCTCATCGCCATGCGAGACTTTGAGAACATAACCTTCTGGTTAGATAACTGTTCCGGACAAAATAAAAACTGGGCCCTATTAATTGTTCTATCTGACATATATCATTAATTCACCTGAAACAGCAACAAATAAACTGACTTTGCGATATTTTGAGCCAGGACATACATTTATGGCGGCAGACAGTTTCCACCACCAGGTGGAGCTATCTCTACAACAAAAGAAGAAAGTCCACGATTTTGCAGAATTTGTAAATTGTGTACTAGCTGCAAATTCAGGCAAAGTGACCGTGAAGGAAATGAATCTGGAGGACTTCTTTGTTTGGCCCGATAATTCTTCCTCTTACAAAATGAAACAATTGATTCCAAGACCTTATATGAAAGACATTGTGGAAGTCATTGCGGAGAGAGGAAAAAACGAACTCATTTATCGGACAAGTTTTGATGCAGAGGTCAATCATATGAATTTCCTAAATAAGAGAGCTATACGTCGACTGGATCTTCCACCAAGAATAATTAAACTAAGAGGAATCACAAATGAGAGAAAACGCAACATCAAGAAATACTTGCTTCCTTTAATACCACAAAATAGACGAGTATTTTGGGAAACACTTCCTGTTGATGACAACGCGATCGACCTAAGAAATGCAGATGAAAAGGAATGATAAATATATATATATATATATATATATATATATATATATATATATATATTCTGTGACCAGAAGACCAGAAAAGACTTTTGTAATAGGGTGTAGGCTTTAATTCCACCTATTACTTCCAACAGGAGTACCGGTTGCGAAATCCACTGAATATCCGGTACTTATTGGAATATAAATATTCAACACTGATACATTCAGTAGATCAGAAAAATAAAATATACTGATTTCGGTTCGGTAACGGTTCGTCGAAAGTTCGCTTAACACTTTGAGTGCTGACGGCGTCTTTCGACGTCATTCGATACATTGGTGGGGCGCGCATGACGTCTTTTGACGCCGTCGGTATATTCACAGTCTATGCTTCAGTATGTTGTTAGCCTGCGAGTGAGACTGTTCAGCGGAAGTCAGCGTGTAGTATAAGTGTGAAATAAGCGTAAAATTGAGTTCGTTCGTTTCGCAATGGACCGTAGCCAGGCCGGGCCGTCGGGCGCGAAAAGGTCTCGAAGGTGTGAAAATACGGCAAGAAATCAAGTACCATTGACAGACGAGGAGTTAGAACAATATTTGATGTACTCAGATGATGACATCGTTGATCCAGACTTTGTAGGATTAAGTGAGAGCGAGTCAGATAGTTCTGAAAATAGCGATGGCGAGGAATTAGGTATACCAGTTGATGATACGGACGTTGATATTTTTTCGGATGTGGATACCTCGATTCAAGCTATGGATACCTCAAATCAAGCTGTGAACACCTCAAATCAAGTTGTTAATAACGCCCAAATACCTAAACGTGGACCACCCCGTCAAACTTCCGATAATCCTGTTGTTTGGGACGTAGTGGCAACTGATCCCATGGAAATTCCTTTCACAAAACAAAGACAATTATTAATTATGCCCTAAGGTGATTTATTTTTCACACTTATGAAATTAGGAGTTTCTAATAGATTTATTGTTACAGGCAACAAGCCCATTGATTACTTCAATTTATTGTTCGACGAAAATTTATCAGAAATGATTGTTGAAGAAACTAATGCATATGCCGAGGAAAATTTTCTTTCGGAGAATACGACAGAGAAATCTCGCATAACACGTTGGATACCAATATATAAACATGAATTGAAAATATTTATTGGGTTAGTGTTTCATATGGGTACCATTAGAATAAATAGGCTCCATGACTATTGGAAAAAACATCGGCTCTTTAATTTACCTGGCTTTTCTAGTTTCATGAGCAGAGATCGTTTTATGATAATTCTGAGATGTCTGCACTTCAGCCAAAATCCTTCATCTGATGAACCACAGCCAGCTGATAGATTATTCAAAATTAGCCCAATGGTCGATTATTTCAAAAATGAATGAAATTTACTATCCCGATAAAAATCTTTCACTCGATGAGTCAATGATCTTATGGCGCGGTAGATTGCTTTTCAGGCAATATATCAAAAATAAAAGGCATAGATACGGTGTAAAATTATATTTGCTAACCGAACCAGATGGCACAATTTTGAAATTTGCTATTTACACTGGCCTCCTAGACGACTATGGTGGCAAAGGGCATGCTGCTAATATAGTGTTGCATTTGGCAGAAGAGAAGTTAGATGCAGGGCATGCGATATATTTAGATAACTTTCATAATAGTTATGATCTAGCATGTAAATTGCTGACCAGGAAGACCTACTGCACGGGAACACTCAGGGTTGATAGAAAAAATAATCCACTCGATGTGAAAAATGCCAAGTTGAAAAAAGGAGAAACCATTGCGCGCTATTCAAACAATGTGATGATTGCTAAATGGAAGGATAAAAGAGACGTTTTCTATGTATCTACAGAGTTTGGTAATAATTTGAAAAAATATTACAACAGGAGGCACCAGGAAAAGGAAAAACCTGAAGAAATATGGCACTACAATAATTGCATGGGAGGAATAGATAAGAAAGATCAGATGATGGCTTATTATCCTTGTGAAAGAAAAACATTACGGTGGTACAAAAAAATTGGAATACACATTATTCATATGCTTTTGACAAATGCATATTTTTTGTATGAACAGTTCGAAAAATCAAGGATTTCGTTGTATGATTTCAGAATTGAAATCTTGGAAGAGCTGCTTCCAGGAAAATTAATTGAAAAAAATCAACAGCAACCCACTGACCCGATTCATCTACCAAGAAAAAACCCTCCATCAACAACAACCAAAAAGCATGCACATCGAAGATGTACCCATTGTGCTAAAAACAAAATGAGAAAAGAGACTGTGAACCACTGCCCGTCCTGTCCTGGAAAGCCTGCCCTATGTGTCGAACCATGTTTTTCGAAATTTCACAAATCTTTGTAAGCTAACCATGTTTATCTGCACGACGTCTTTCGACGCCATCAGCTTCTGCCTAAGAATTTCATTGCGAGAAGCTGACGACGTCTTTCGACGTCATGACTCATATCATTTTATTTTTGTATTTTTTTCTAAATAAATATTTTTTACATGACCATAATGTTCCTATCATTCATTATTTCACAAAAAACATTCTCAGCTTCCGGGTGTCTGTAACCTTATAATGTCAGCACGGTATCTCACTTGATATTCAGAAAAGCACAAAGTACCCTTGAATTGTTGAAGAGATATAAACCTGAAAAAGTGAGGTGACTGAGGAAAACAAACTGAAATTTCGATCTAACAATTGTTGTTTTATTAAAACGAGTATGCTCACAAACAAAACAGATAGAAATTTAATGGTAATACTCTGTCGGAAAATCAACAAGTAAATGGGTGAGCAACTCGGTAAATGGAAGCCTTAGGAAAATAACTTTCAATAAAAATTGAACGTTATCTCGGTCGGTAGAACGTTACCGATAAACCTTTCAACTTGAAATTTTCAATAGTGTACCTCTGAAGTAAAAAAAATAATAATTTGTTGGGGCCATGTATGGATATTCAACGCATTCAGTCCATAATTGTTTCATTTAGACAATGGACTCAATTGTCTCTCTATTATCGAACTGGTTTTGGAATGGTTGAGACCTACAATCTACGCTACGAAATGGAAATCAAAAGTGTGAAAATATATTCGATAATTTCAATTCAGTTTTTGATACATTCAGTAAAATTATTGTTTCTGACAATATTGAAATCGAAATGAATATATAAACATGATTTTTGAATAACAACTAATAGACATATTATGATGATAGGCATATTGTTCGTGAGAATATGAATATTGTCATCTGGGTATGAAATCCCAATTAACACAGATACGTGGAAAAAACGTTGGTTTTTTCGAGGAGAAACGCCACTACCATTCATCGTTGAAAAAAACGGCAAAATGTCGTGAGGAAATAATGCATGTTTCATTTTGGTTCTATAGTAACGTTACTCATACACGTTGATTCATCGTTACTCACACGTTGCTTACATTTTTAAACGTTTTCAATCAATTTCAATATAAGGATGTATTTTGGTTTCGAAGTAACGTTGCTGAGATACAAATTCTGTTAGTGGAACTATAATGTCACTGAAATTAAATGTAGAATTTCAGTATTCAATAAGTAACGTTGATATTCTAGGTTGAATGAACGATGATTAGCAGGTTCGTCCATTCGATATTACCACCCATTTAGAACGTAACTAGAAGGTCTCTTATTCTGGAGAGGAGAAGCGTTTCAATTTTCACTACGAATCAACTTTTATTATTACGTTTCGTATAGTATATTTAATGAGGATTGCCAATGTTCAATTTCACTGTAGGGCGAGAGAAAGTGAGTTGATGCCAAAAAGTTATTCAGTCAGTTTTGAGAGGGCTTGATATATTATTCAACATTAATAACATTTGTTCTTGAACCGTAGAAATTTATGCTGCCTCTTCACCATTCTTCCCAATAGATTTTTCCATTTCATGTCTACCCCAATGTTGGCCGAGATATTTTTCGTAAGAACGATTATTTTCATCTGGGTTTGAAATTGCATAAGCCCTACACAGAATAAAATTTGCACACTATACATGCTACAATCTATTCCAAAGACGACTGCGCTATTTTATATCAATTGATCAAATTCCAAAATGAATTCTGAATTACCACAAATTATTTGAAAAGTGTCCATTCTAATGTTCGTATTTGCATACCTATATAACATACTAGTAGGGTCCATATAAGTATTTTTAATCAACTTATTCAGTCCATAACCGTTTCATTGGAGCCATAGACTCAATTGTCTCTTTGTTGTACACTCGAGTCGGTTTGAATTTTTATTCTTTCTTCCCTCAGCTGAACACTCTACGAGTGCGCCCAGAAGACAGAGCCTTGTGCGGGCAAGGATCTGCTAATCAGCTTGGGTGCCGAAGCGCACTGGGGCGTCTTACTGATTTTCACGGTAGCGCATTTGCTATTTCAACTGTAAGGAAACCCAGGAACTCCCACAGTTCTACCGTGTCGGTTGGTGTATTTAGTGAAATAGCCAAATTGAATATAAGGATCGCGCCTCAAACCCCTGCTTGGCAACACCTTCCGAAATGACAAAGACAACAAATTCTACAGAATGTAAATCAAAAGAAGTGTGTGATCAGTTCGATTTTGTCTTTCTTACATTGTCACTGATAATTATGAAATCGAAATGAAATCATGAACATGAATTTTGGATAACAACTAATATTGTTCCATTCATGTCTACCCCAACGTTGGCCGAAATATTTTTCGTGAGAACGATTATTTTCATCTGGGTTTGAAATTACTCAAGCCCTACGCGGAATAAAATTTGCACAATATACATACTAAAGTCTATTCCAAAGACGTTTGCGACATTTAATATCAATTGATCAAATTCCAAAACAAATCCTTAATTACCACAAATTATTTGAGAAGTGTCCATTCTCATGTTCGTATATGCATACCTATATAAAATGCTTGTTGGGGCCATATAAATATTTCTAATCGACTTATTCAGTTCATAACCGTCTCATTGAAACCATGGACCCAATCGTCTCTCTATTGTAAACGTTCGAGTCGGTTTTATTTATGATTTTTTTTCCCTAACTGAACAGTCTTACGAGTGCGCCTTATGCGGACAAGGGCCAGCTAATCAATGTCACGGCACTGCACTGGCTATTTGAAATGTAGGAAAACCCACAGTGCTACCGAGTCGATTGGTGTATTCAATTCAGATATCAGTATATAGGCAACTAACAATTGCCTATCGCACCGAGCCAGTCAGAAAAATTCTGCCCCGACTGCGGTTCGAATCGGCAGTGAAATAGCCAAAGAACAAATTCTACAGAATATAACTCAAAAGAAGAGTGTAATAATTTCAATTTGGTTTTCTTACATTGTCGTCGACAATAATGAAATCGAAATGAAATTATTAAAACTTATGAAATTCGGATAACAACTAATATTGTCCCATTCATTTTGGATGAGATATTTACGTGAGAATGATTATTTTCATCTAAGTATAGAATTGCTTGAGCCCCCTACAAGGAAAAGAGTTTGCACACTACACATAAGTCAAAAGACGTCTGCAACATTATTATATTAATTTATAAAATTTCAAAACAACACCTGAATTACCAACCACATGATATTTGAAAAGTGTACCCTATCATGTTCGAACTTGCATACCTATATAACATACTTGTTGGGGCCATATAAAGATTTCTAATCGACTTATTGAGTCCATATCGGTTTCATTGAGACCATGGATTCAATTGTCCCTCTATTGTGCATTTTCGAATCGGTTTTGAAATGGAAAAGACTACAAATTCTACAGAATGGAAATCAAAAGTAGTGTGAGAAAACATAATATAATAATTTCAATTGCGTTTTTCTTACATTCGATAAAACGATTGTTTCCGACAATAATGAATTGAACTGACCGATACTTGATGAAAATCCGTATCAACAATTATATCACAGTTTTCTGTTCGATTCTCACTGACAAAGGGTTAACAAAACCACAATAGGTGTTCCGCTATACAATAACTTCCTCAAGCAGGATGGATATCTTTTAGATTTATTCAGACCAAAGAGTTTCACTGAGGCGAAGAACCCAATTGTCTCTCTGTCTCTCAATGGCTCAACCCCGGGGGGGGGGCATGGTGGGTCTCTCTATGGTACATTTCACAAACACTATGTGAATATTCTATTCGAAAACAATTATTCGAATTGTCCTCGTATTTTCTGATCGAGTTCGATATTGCGAAAACCTAAAAACCATAATTTGAACAGCTCAGAATTTCAATCAAGAATCTCAATCGAAATAAGCATATACATGCATGCAGAATGATAGAATAAAATTATTTCATTCAAGAGACGTTTGCAATATTCCTTATTGAAAAATTATATGAAATTCCAAGAAAACACTTGTGATACGACATAATGGCCCTGTTCGGGTTCGTAATAAATACTTATCTAGGACGGTTCAAAATAGTCACCCACCCTATTATTGTAGATATATTCGAGACAAACCCTTCACGCCTCAACAGTCCAACTATCTAATCGACCATAACCGTTTCATTGACACCATCTCTCTCTATGTACAGTTTCTCTATTGTTTTGTTTTTCCCCTTGCCTGCTGACAAACGTGTGCGAAACTTGTGCGAGCAATGGATTAAGTGTGGATTCATGCAGCACAAAATAACAAATAACGAATAAGAAATAACGAATAACAAATATCATAATAATAATAATAATAATAATAATAAATCGTCTTTATTCACCATAATATAAAAACCCAATAATTACAAATCTTCAGTAGAAAACCTGGTGAATTGGTGGAGTGTCAGCCTAGGCTGTTTTTAAACCCAACCTTCACAAAAAAGCAAATAAAAAAACATAATAAAAAATTTAGGAGTAAAACAATGAAAACTTCGCAGTCCTTGAGCTATGGCGATGGAGTGGAATATAAAAAAGACACTAATCGTGGAATTGCAGTTTTAACCTTTTTTTGAAATTATTGATTGTAAAAGACCTAAATTCACTGGGAAGCATATTATAATGTTTTGGTGCAAAATACGAAAAACTACGAGTAAAGATCGACGACTTATGTCTGGGAATGACTAAGATTAATCTATTTCGTGTTGCAAACCTATTTATATTCGAGAAAGTGTTCAGTTTTTTAGCAAGATAATCAGGTTTACCGGTGATTAAAATTTTATGGGTAGTGGTTAAGAGATGTAAGGTTCTGAGCTTGTCCAATGTCAGCCAGCCTGATTCCTTCAATACAGGGGATATATGGTCGTATTTCCGAACACCAAACGAGAAACGCAAACAGCTATTCTGGATACGCTGCAAGCGTAATGAGTCATATTTCGTCAGAGCAGGTCCATAAACGATGTCGCAGTAGGAGACTTTTGAAATAATTAGCGCCTCACATAGTTTGAGTTTTAATTTTGTTGAAAGAAGATCCCGATTAGGGAATAATTGTCTGAGGACAGAGAAACAAGTTTGGGTTATGTGGCTAACATGTTTCGTGAAGCGGAGCTCTTGGTCAAACCACAAGCCTAGATTTTTAATTTCGGGGACAGTTGTTATGATATCATTATTTATACGAATTTGCAGGAGGTTCTGAGTTTCACCTCTGATTTTTTTGGGTCCGAAAATCATCATTGCAGACTTTTTTGAATTGAGTTGCAATTTATGGGCTGTAGAAATATCAAAAATTGCTTGGAGGTCACGATTAATGAGAAGCTGAGCAGTGTCAATGTTCTGGAATTGGAAAGAGAAGTATAGCTGTGTGTCATCTGCGTAGTGGTGTATTTTGCATCGCTCAATGTATTGGTAAAAATCACAGATGTACAAACTGAAAAGTAAGGGTCCGAGTATTGAACCCTGCGGAACACCTCCGGTCAGGGGTAAGGCCTCCGACACAATTCCTTCGAGGGTAACTCTCTGTGTGCGACCTGACAAATAATTCCTTATCAGGAAAACTGCTTCAGTAGAAAAGCCCAAATAAATCAGTTTTTCACACAAAATATCACGGTCAAGAGTGTCGAAAGCCTTACTATAGTCCAGAAGTATCAAGCAAGTTAGGTTTCCGTCGTCTACAGCCCTAAAGAGTTCGTCACTAATGTGCAAAAGGGCTGTGGTAGTGCTGTGTTGACTTCTGAAACCTGATTGCACTGAAGTAATAATACCGTTTTCATTCACGAAACAATTGATCTGATCTTTCAATATCATCTCAACCACTTTTGAAAGGCACGGTAAGATAGTAATAGGTCTAAGATCGGAAAAGTTAGAGGGTGAATTACACTTCGCTAAAGGTATTATTTTACCGTTTTTCCAGGAATTGGGAAAGTGTCCTGTACTTATGATAGCATTGACGAGAAAAGTGATATGATTCAGTAAAAAGGAATCAATAAGGTGGATCATTCGGAGAAAGATATTATCGGAACCAATAGCGTTGCTTTTGATGCGTTGGAGCCAAATTTGTACCGTTTGAGCAGAGACAGTGGTGAAGTTGAATTTTTTATCGTGTTCTCGTAAATTATGATAACGATCAAGTAGGGACATTTGGTAATCAGATCGGTCAGGTTGTTGAATGGAGTTAAAATGATTGTTAATGTGATTAACATCCTTCAGATCACTTGGAATTTCAGGATTACTTTTTTTTTTCAATATATCAAGAGATCTTAAAGTGTTCCAAGTAGTTTTGGAATTTTTCTGCATGAGGACAAAATCAAGGAAAGCTTTCTTCTCGCGACGGATTGCTCCTGTTGTGTAATTCCTGAGGTCCTTATAGTATTGCCAGTCAGTGGGAGCTAAGGTTTTTTTGAATTTTATTAAGGCTTTGTCTCTGAGTGAGATCATCTGCTTAATATTATAGGTCAACCACGGGGCTGGTGGTTTGCTTACCCTTTTAATTTCACATGGAGCATGTTTCTCAAAAAGGTTCAGTATGTTATTATTCAGAAATGCGACCACATCATCCACGTTATCCATATGGTAAATGCAATCCCAGTTAATTTGGCGTAAGTCAGATTGAAAGAGATTATTGTCAAAGTTGCGAAAGTTACGAAACGTGATCAGCTTAGCTTTTTGGGATTTTTGAAATGAGTTAATTTTAGATTAATTAAGACACTGCCATGTGGTCTGAGATACCCCAAATATCTGTTACATCAACTGCAATGACTTTTTCCGTATCAGAAACAAATATAATATCTAATAGAGTCTGAGAATGCATAGTAATACGAGTAGGGCTTTGGATCAACTGGCTGAAGTTGAAGGAACTGAGGAATTCCATTAAGAGGTGGCAACGTCGGTCGTTTGCGAGAAGATTTATATTAAGATCTCCAGCAGCTAGAAAAAAATCGCTCGAAGGAAGCAAATTGGCAACACTTTCTTCCATTTCATTCACACACTGATTTATATCTCCCATAGGAGGACGGTATAAAACGCCAAAGGTAAAGGTTTTACCACGATATGTTATCGAAATCCATAGTTGCTCGAGGTGTGTGTAATGTGATATATGTTTCAAAACACAAATAAAACTACCGTGTTCACTAACCGACCGCCTAGACAAAACTGAATAATCCAATTCCATTCGGTTACCTCATCAGGGGTTACTCATTTATGTCTCATCGGTCCATTTATTGATAATCGGAATACTACATCTCTTCCTTGTTTTTTCAATTCAAATTGTAAGCAACAACAAATTATCACAGTTTCCTTACAAATACTAATATAGATATAAATTACTACATACAAATTCATATCAATAGTTACAGTAATTAACAGAAATATATATATAAATATATATATATATAAACCACATTTGTTAATAAGATACTCAATGGTTACAATAAATGAAAAATATTAATTTATACTGTACTTTCTAACTCGAATACAGAAAAATGTTGTTTTGAAAATATTGATCGGCATCATACCCAGAACAACATACTGTAATGAATACTGATTCAAAATAATACAATGAACACGATGGTAGGACGTTTTATCTGTTGAATAACAGATCAACTCGGAAAACGATACAGGCATAAAGCTAGTCGACTACAAATATTAAAAAATCAGGATATGGGTCCATATTTTCGTAATTAATGAACTAGTACTCTAAACATTAAATTGAGTGCAATGAAAGAAAATTATAGTTACCTCGACAGTGTCCATTTCTAATGATGCTCACCACATAAGTACACACAACGTATCAATGAATAATAATTGTTGGAATCAGAAGATAAATATTGTTTCAAATAAATATTCTTGCTCTGTATATTAATTTCCTCAGATCAACCTTTCCTAGCTTGGTAAACGATCCCGTTTCGATTTTTTAGTTTCGTTTGAAAAAGATGAAAGGGCTGTCAGATTGACGCATCAAGAACTTTTGATAGATGCGATCATTCTTATAATTTTCTGTCTACGCAAAAATAAAAGATTTTGAAACAATTATATACAGTCCACTATTATATCAAGAACCAGAAATATCTATACCGAGAACAAGTATTCGAATGAATTTTCAGAAGTGATGGAAATATTTTCAAGATTTTCGAAATTTCGTCGACTTCAACGGACAATAGCGTATTGTCTACGATTCGCAAATAATTGTTCGAAGGTTAAAAGTAAATTGAATGGTCCTCTTCATTTTGATGAATAACAAAATTCTTTGAAGGTTATAGTTAGGTGTATTCAACGTCTTCATTTCAGAAACGAAATCGGAGATGTCAAATCGAAAATGCTGAAGGAGGTATACTTCGTGAGGGAGGAAGGTTATCTCGATCCAATTTATCTTTTGCTCAAAAACATCCTATCATTCTATCACCAAAAAACCATGTTGTGAAACTGCTCTATAGACAAGAACTATTCTTTCTCATCTCAGGTTGAGATTTTGCCCGATTAATGGATTGAGACCGATCAAACGAGAAGTTAAAAATTGCGTTACTTGTTTTAGATTCAAAGCATCGTCGTCTCAGCAAATGATGGGTTCTTTACCCTCTCAGACTTTCTATTGTACGTCCTATTCTCAAAGTAGGGGATGACTTTGGCGGTCCTATTGCAGTGAAGGAATCACGTCTTCGAAAAGCAGCGATCTCCAAAGCAAATATTTCGTTGTTTGTTTGTATGGTTACAAAAGTAGTTCACATCGAACTTGTTTTCAGTCTATCAACAGATGCATTTATTTCAACACTCAAAAGATTCATAGCTTGTCGTGGATGTCCTCAAATAGTATACAGCCACAATGAAACTAAATTTCAGGGCGCTAATAACTCACTTAGAGAAATTTAAAATTTTTTTCGAGAAAAGAGAAATTTTGTGAATGATTTTTTATCTACGAAAGAAATAAAGTGGAAATTTATACCCCGCAATAGTCCACAGTGGGGAGGATTGTGGGAAGCCGGTATAAAATCTACAGAATTTCATCTCAAACGGGTTATGGGAAAAAGTATTCTGAATTTTGAACAAATCACAACTATTTTATGTCAAATTGAAGCTATACTGAACTCTAGGCCTCTCTCTCCCATTTCAACAGATCCAGAAGATTACTCGTGTCAAACACCCAGTCATTTTTTGATAGGAGAATCATCAATTTCTTTTCCGGAACTCGATATATCTGAGGTTTCCGTCAATAGGCTAAAGGCCTGGGAGTGTTGTCAAAAAATTAGACAATCCTTTTGGAAACGTTGGTCCGTAGAATATTTAAACAGGCTTCAACATAAACCAGAATGGACCAAAGTATATGAGAATTTGAAAGTCAATGATTTAGTTTTAGTAGAGGGGATAATATTTCACCGCTGGAATGGCGACTAGCTCGCATTGTAGAGGTAATGCCAGGATCCGATAACAAGGTTCGAGTTGTAAAAATTCTTACAATGAACGGATGCTTTACTAGACCAATTACGAAATTATGTCCACTTCCATTTTGTTCTGATGAAAACTATCTAGCCGGTGGGGAGGTTGTTGGGATCAGAAGATAAATATTGTTTCAAATAAATATTTCTGCTCTGTATATTACTTTCCTCAGATCAACCTTTCCTTGCTCGGTAAACGATTTCGTTTCGATTTTTCAGTTTTGTTTGAAAAAGATTAAAGGGCTGTCGGATTGACATCAAGAACTTTTTATAGATGCGATCATTCTTATAATTTTCGGTCTACGAAAAAATAAAGGATTTTGAAACAATTATATACAGTCCACTATTATATCAAGAACTAGAAATATCTATACCGAGAACAATAATGAAATTCCGAGTGGGAATGGAAATTCCGAGTTGTAAGTCAGAATTCTGAGATACAAGTTAGAATTCTGAGATACAAGTCAGAATTCTGAGATACAAGTTAGAATTCTGACTTGCAAGTCAGAATTCTGAGATACAAGTTAGAATTCTGAGATAAAAGTCAGAATTCTGATATACAAGTTAGAATTCTGACTTGCGAGTCAGAATTCTGAGATACAAGTTAGAATTCTGAGATAAAAGTCAGAATTCTGAGATACAGGTTAGAATTCTCACTTGCAAGTCAGAATTATTCAATTCGAAAAAAATATTTTGGTGTGGCCCTTCTACGCTTTCGTAATGTTGGTATCTTTCTGAACTTCAGATAACTTGAATGAAAGTCTACAGAGAAAAGAAATAGATCACAAAACAGTTTGCATTGTTTGAGCCTCTTTTCTGCGTAGGAAATGGCCAATCCTCTTCATCATTTGAAGAAAAAGAAAACCCATATATCTTCAATTGTTTCTGGAGCCCCTTGTTGCGTTAGATATTTGTAGGGTGGAAATGTGTATTCTGGAATTTGTTAAGATATTGCCGTGAATGGAAAATGGGAAAATGGTGACTTTCGAAATTACTGATTTGAGACAATGATTTCAATTATTATCATATCTACACATGCAAATGGCAAAAAAGACTAATTAAATAGCTTTCCGAAAAATAACTTTCATTCATACAGTTGATTAGTTCGAGACAACATAGATGCGCTTGGCAAGTGAGTAAGTTCAACCGAAAATATAAAATTTTGGAAGATAACTACATTCTCTATGCAGTACGAATTGAAAAATTCGGTTCCTCTAGTTCAGCAACTGAATCACCAAAGAAACCAGTGATCCAAGAGCTACTTAATTCCTGATGTAAAAAATGAGTATTCCAATACTGAAAGGAAATGCCACTTCATATTTCGGAAAAATTTCTGAGAATATTTTTTTCAAGACCTACAAGGCTCAGATACGACCTATCTTGGAATATAGTTCTCATGTCTGGAGTTCGGCTCCAAAACATTCATTGAAGGTTCTCGATTCTATTCAGAGAAAGGCAATCCGTCTTGTTGGTGATTCTTCGCTCACAGACTCACTCACTTCATTGGAGCATCGTTGAAGGGTCGGTCACTTGTCTCTCTTCTATAGATATTTTCACGGTCGGTGCTCTTCTGTGTTGTTATCAATCGTTCCACCCAATATCTACACGGATGACTCGACGAGTTCAGAATTCCCACCCCTTTGTTTTGAAGTTGAAGACCTGGTGAAACTCTCTTTGTTCGTAAAAGTCACGATAAAATTATGATAGGTGATGATTTGGATAACATATAAAACGAATATTTCACACCCTCTGAATTGAAAGCTTTCACTGAAAATTGTGGAGAAAGGAAGTAGTGGCAAATATAATTCAAACAACGTCAACCCTAATAAATCTTCTGTACTCAGGAAATTCTCCATCTGAATGGAGTGGAGACATAGGTAACACCCACTCCATGACTGGCATATTTGTCGAATACGAAATGGTTTAAGGATTATATCATAAAAGACGACCTAATTGAGGATATCGATAACTAATTTCCAATTCGGAAGGAACCCTAATGGAAATGGAGTGTCTTCATATTTGATTATCTTCCATTCAAACTCAACCGAAAACAAATTCATATTGAGGAAATGTTTTTCAATATAATTGAATGAGCTGGAATTAAATAAAAACCATGTGTGAATATTGATGTTTGTATATATTCAAATCGTCTGCCTTTACATATTCATGCTAGAAGTTGAATAAACTTTGTCTGAAAAATAGCATACTGTAAAAAATTGGTAAAAATCGATATGTTTTTTACCTGTTCTTGAGTAATTTAGTGAAAGTGGTATACCATAGATTAGTATGCTTCGTTCATCAAAGGGCATCTTAGGCTTTAAATCAAATATCGATTGCAAATCTAGCCCGAAAAAAATTGTTCAACATTATCAAAAAATTAGCAAAATGATTATCAAATAGAACCTACTGTATACCGCCACACAGTATGCCTCAAAAATTTTCGTCGATCTCACGATAAAATTAGTTTTAGTGTTTTAATTTTTTTGTAACACTTTCAGTCGGGTTTTGAATCACCTTGTAACATTTGAAATAGTATTCCTCTATTATTTTTGTGAAATCTAGCCCGAAAAAAAATGTTCACCATTATCAAAAAAATTATCAAAATGATTATCAAATGGACGGAGTTATGCAGAAAGCTACCAACCCACAATATAACAAATATTGGGTTGGGTGCATATTTGGGCGAAAAAATACGCGTTCTTCATTCTGTGAATACCTACCAAGCCCCACCTGATGATATACCCCAGAGGATGTAGAACAGAATAAAATTTAATTATTTCTCATATCGTATCTTTTGCTTCAGTTACCCGCTCTACAAAATGCAAAAACCAACCAACCCATAAAAAGTCGTCATTTTCACCTCTCTATATTTGGAATATTAAAACATACCTAATGTCGGAGACACAAAGACTGTTAACTGATAGCGGCAACGCCGCAGCTGGACAATCAAAAGGGTATCGATAAATCCGTCGGTTGCTAGGGCGACGATACCTGACTAAGGGAGACCGGTGCAGTCAGGGACCTGTGTTTTTATATTTGATAATTTTTAGCGAGTAGTTGGAGTTCAGATTTTAGTTAAAAAAAAACGAGTTCGTTGTTCGTTACGCTTTCGGTGGTTATGTGACAATAAATTTGTACCTACATTTTTTAGTCTTCTCTATTTTCTAATTTCGAACCTTCGTAAACCAGGAAAAGCGGGTAGCTTCTCTTTTGGGTACGAACAGAACATTAGTGGCGACCGTAATTGGACTTTTTACGTTTAGAGAAGACATTCGGGACACTGGATTGTGAATAGTGAGTACGAACGTTTCGGTGGTTTGACCAAGTTTAATGCATAAACTTTTACCGCGTTCGACGAGTGTTTAGTATTTCTGCCGAATACCTATTCGTCGTAAGTGATCATAAGTAAATAAGCATGTCTAACGAAAAGAAGTTGAAGAAAAGCCGGAGTGTGATTCGGGACTTGTTTACAAAATATGCCAATGAACTCGACGTTTTATTCGGAGCTGATCCAGTAGACATTGAGTCGGTACAAATAACATTCGAACTTTTAAGTACAAAATCCGATGAGTTGAAAGTGTTGAACAATCAAATCTATGAACTCGGGTTAGACAGTGCCTCGGAGGAAGAGTTGACTAGTGAAATGGAAGGCTGTGATGAATATTATAAGAAGTATGCCGCAATAAAGCTGAAATTCGAGAAAATAGAGGGGGACTCAGCAACAGCGGTGACGAGTACACACAGCCGTAATGGATCCATCCAAGACCCCTCCGGAACGACAGGTATGCATAAGTTTAAGTTGCCTAAAGTAGAATTCAAGCGTTATGACGGTAGTATACAAGGCTGGTTATCCTTTTGGGCACAGTTTAAAAAAATCCATAGCGATAATTCTATTGATAAGAGCGACAAGATCGAATACCTGGTTCAAGCTACCGTTCCAGGCAGTCGTGCTAGGCGATTAGTGGAAAGCTACCCAGCTATGGGGGAGAATTATGAAAAAATCATTGAAAGTATGCAAAGTAGGTTTGGTAGGGAGGATTTGCAGATAGAAGTGTATATTCGAGAGCTTTTGAAGCTAATACTAAGTAATTCCACTTCGAATAAAAAATTTGAAATTGCTATTCTCTACGATCAATTAGAGACACAGTTACGTGCACTAGAAACATTAGGCATATCCTCTGATAAGTGTTCGGCTATGCTGTACCCGCTGATAGAATCCTGCCTACCGCATGAATTGATTAGAGTTTGGCAACGTTCATCATTTTTTAACGATTCAGCGAGCTCAGAGACGGCGAGCGTTCCATCCGGGGGCATGACTACTAGTTCCTCTTTGGAAGTTCGTCTCAAAAATTTGATGTCATTTCTTAGACAGGAGGTAGAAAACGAACAAAGAATAGATTTAGCTGCCGAAGGTTTCGGGATGAAACAATCTATTAAAGATAATAAGGACAGTGCTTTTACTAAAGATAGGAAAGTTAGGCAGAATAGCGAAATTCCTACAGCGGCGGGGCTCATGAATTACGAGGCGTTTACGTGCTTTTTTTGTACAGGGTTTCATGACAGTGCGAGCTGTTTCAAGGCACAAAAAATGTCGTATGAGCAACGAAAAGAAATCGTTGCACAAAAAAGGGCCTGTTTTCGCTGTCTTAAGATAGGCCACCAGTCGAAAAGGTGTAGGGGTCGTTTGAGATGTATTTTATGCAAAAGATCACATGTTGTTTTAATGTGCCCGGGTGTTTCTGACGATGCAGAAAATAAACATGCTACCAGTGCCGAAAATTCTGCTACGAGGGACGTTCAAAAAGAGCAGACTTTGTCCAATTGCACTAGCACCCAGGTATTTTTACAAACGATTCGAGTTACCCTGAAGGGATTGGGGAGGTCTAAAGTAGTGCGAGCCTTGATTGATAGCGGATCACAGAGGTCGTACATTTTGAAAACTACTGCCACACAACTTGGATATAGGTCGAAACGCTGCGAGAAAATCGTGCACTGCCTATTCGGTGGGAGGGAGATTGTAAATACCCACAACTGTTATGACGTTACGATTTCTAACGAGGATTTTAGCCGCACGTTCGAAGCCCTCGACGAGACGACGATTTGTGGTGACATCATTCCAGTGCTCCAGGGCCAATGGACGGAGGAGATGAAATCTCTCGATGCGAAAATCTCTGACGAGGCAATACCTGGTCGCATTGAAATGTTACTGGGGGCCGATATTGCTGGAAGTTTATACACTGGTAGACGACAAGAATTGAAATGTGGCTTGTTCGCCATTGAGACTCATTTCGGCTGGACGCTTATGGGAAAAATGCCAAGTACAAACATTCGTGCTGACGTGGTGACGACAACTCTAAATTTGTTTGTCAAAGATATGTCAATCAGTAACTTATGGGAACTCGACGTTATTGGTATTAAAGACCCCTCAGACAAGCGTGTTAAAGAAGAAAATGCAATGGAGGCCAGAGAATTGTTCCTGCAGACCGTAGTTGTGGATAAGGACGGACGCTATGAAGTTCAACTTCCTTGGATAGAAGGCCATCCCCCACTCCCAACGAATTACGGAATGGCTCGCAAAAGGCTAAATAATGTTGTAAACAAGGTGAAAAAAGACGGACTTTTCGAACAATATAACGAAATCTTGGCGGAGTGGGAGAGATAGGGAGTCATTGAGTTAGTTGGCTCTCACAAGAAGTAGACTGCAACAAAGGTCATTTTCTACCATACCGACCAGTGATCAAAGAAAATAGTGCCACAACTAAAATCCGGCCGGTATTCGACGCATCGGCACACGAGGCAGGCAAACCGGCCCTGAACCATTGTTTGGAAAAAGGCCCTAATCTCATAGAACTGATTCCTTCGATGTTGCTTAGGTTTAGGGAAAATAAATTAGGAGTCACGGCAGATATCCGTAAAGCATTCCTTCAAATAGGGCTCTGTGAAAATAATCGTGATTTCCTCAGATTTTTGTGGATCAATTCACAGGGGCAAGAAATTGTTTTGCGACATAAACGGGTGGTTTTTGGAGTCAGTAGTAGCCCCTTTCTTCTGGGGGCGACGTTAGATTATCATTTATCGCAGTTCCTTCAAAAGGGTCCCATTCCTGACAAGTATTCTCGAGAGATACTTGAACGCCTGAGTAGGAGCTTCTACGTGGACAACTGCGTAGCTAGTTTGCATGATGAAAAAGAACTGTCCCAATTTATGAAAGAGGCGACTGCAGTCATGGCCGAAGGCAAGTTTGAATTAAGAGGGTGGGAGCACACCGGAGCGGTTACTTGCGATACCTGCCCGCTTCTGGGGTTGGTCTGGGATCCGCAGCTAGATATTTTATCGTTGAATATGGAATCCATCTCGCCTAGCCTTGAACAGGAACTAGTGGTAGTTTCGAAACGTCTGATTTTATCAATTTCCCAGAAGGTTTTCGACCCAGTAGGCTACACGTGCCCTTCCGTTTTGGTACCCAAACTCTTGTTGCAAAGCCTGTGGAAAGAACAGCTCACTTGGGATCAGCCGGTAGATGACGTCACCGCCCAGTCCTTCAAGACATGGCTCAGAGATTTACCATATCTGAAAGGGATTGAAATACCTCGCTGGGTGTGGGTTACAAATTCTGATTCGCAAGATCTAAGCCTCCACACATTTTGTGATGCCAGCAACGATGCGTACGCATGCGCCATATTTTTGAGAGCTGTCATAGATGAAAAAGTTATGGTCTTCTTGTTATCCGCCAAAGCTCGTGTGGCACCTTTGAAAAGGTCCAGTGTCAAAATGACCATACCCCGACTGGAACTGTTGGCTGCGACAATAGGAGCGAGGTTGTATGCGCACGTTGCAGAAAATTTGTCGAAAAAGGTTGAAAGTTTTTTCTGGAGCGACTCCTCCACTGTTATATCTTGGATTCAAAGGAAAGAAGAGTGGGGAGTTTTCGTCTGGAATCGCGTCACAGAGATACGTAGTTTGACTGATTACAGAAAATGGCGGCACTTACCCGGTGTGCATAACCCAGCAGACCTCCCATCGCGGGGGTGTTCCCCAAAACAGTTGTTTGATTCCAAATGGTGGGAGGGGCCAATGTGGCTGTATGACGAACCGGAAAAGTGGCCATGCGTTGTCACTGATTACAATGAAGAAGAAATTGGACAGGAAAAGAAGAAGAAAGTTATAAACACTCTTCTGAATATAGGGGACTTGAACGATTGGCACCTTGATTATTTTTCCCAGTATACTAAGACCATACGAATGATTGCTTGGGTTTTCAGATTCCTTCACAATTGCAGGCACGTTAAAGATAAGCGTGAAGGAGAAATAACAGTCCCAGAAATTGAAGAAGCTGAAAAATTCGTGTTTGAATTGGTGCAACACAAATCGTTTTCAAGTGAAAATGACAAAAACATAGGTTGTCTTAACCCTTTCGTTGATCAAGACGGGTTAATACGACTGAAATCTAGAGTTGCGCGGCGGGAAGATACAGAAAATTATCGTTTTCCCATTCTCTTACCTGCCAAAGATCCGGTTGTAAAAAGTTTGATCATGGACACTCATAGAAAAGCTCGTCACGTAGGAACGCAGGGACTTTTAAGTCTGCTTCGCGAAAAATTTTGGATTATCGGGGGCAGACGGACGATACGATCGGTAGTATCCAAGTGCGTGATTTGTCGGAAGTTCGATGCTAAACCCCTAGTGGTGGAATCTCCCCCACTACCATTGGACAGAGTTCGTGACGCGGCCGCGTTTGAAGTGACGGGGGTGGACTTTGCTGGACCGCTGTACCTCAAAAATGGGGATAAAATTTGGATCTGTTTATTCACATGTGCGGTGTATCGAGCGATCCACTTGGAGCTGGTGATGACCATGTCAACTCAAAGTTTTCTTCAAGCCCTACGTCGCGTCGGTTTGTGTCGCGACGAGGAAGGCCCAAAACAATCTATAGCGACAATGGCACGAACTTTGTGGGTGCCGAAAAGGCCATGTCGCAATTGGATTGGGATAGTATTGTGCGCGAAAGTTCCGTGAGCCGCATTACGTGGAAATTCAATCCCCCTACAGCCGCCTGGTGGGGCGGATTTTGGGAACGCCTGATCGGAATACTGAAACCGTTATTAAGAAAAGTGTTAGGCCGGGCGCGTTTGAACTATGAAGATTTGTTGACTGTTTTGTGCGAATGCGAAGCTATTATTAACGCCCGACCCATTACGTACCTATCGGAAGACCCTAAAGACTTGGTTGCTCTAACACCATCGATGTTTCTGCGCGAACAACCGGAGTGCGGTCTTCCTGATTGTGACGCTATAGACCGCCTTTCCTTAAGTAAGAAAGTACGCAAACTACAGGTGCTACGAGAGGACCTTCAAACTCGGTTTCGGGCCGAATATCTTGGACAGTTGAAACTTTTGAACGAAAGACGGGTTAATCGGAATATTTCGGTCGGTGAAGTTGTTTCAGTGGGCAATGACAATATTAAACGTATAGATTGGCCGATTGCAAAAGTGATAGAACTTCTGCCCGGCCGAGATGGACAAACTCGTCTCGTTCGGGTGCTAACTTCTCGGGGAACATTGCTGAGACCCTTACAAAGATTATACCCGTTAGAGTGTAATGGTGCTTTGGAGGAGAAGACGCCGCCGAGTGACGAGGGTGGAGAGAGTGGCTGTAAGGAGCCACACGAACCAGAGCATGTTGCTGATCCAGGAAACGGCGCATGTGCGGGAGTGACGAAGGAGAAAGCAACACGTAGTGGCCGCGTCTCACGAATGCCTGCTCGTTTCTTGTAACAGTGGGATTTTTGGAAAGACTATGGTATGTACTTTTGAGTTTATATCCTTCGGACACTTGTGTTTATGTCTCTTTTTATTATGTGAAAAATGACTTTAGTTCTGAGACATTTTTCTGGTGGGAGTATGTCGGAGACACAAAGACTGTTAACTGATAGCGGCAACGCCGCAGCTGGACAATCAAAAGGGTATCGATAAATCCGTCGGTTGCTAGGGCGACGATACCTGACTAAGGGAGACCGGCGCAGTCAGGGACCTGTGTTTTTATATTTGATAATTTTAGCGAGTAGTTGGAGTTCAGATTTTAGTTGAAAAAAACGAGTTCGTTGTTCGTTACGCTTTCGGTGGTTATGTGACAATAAATTCGTACCTACATTTTTTAGTCTTCTCTATTTTCTAATTTCGAACCTTCGTAAACCAGAAAAAGCGGGTAGCTTCTCTTTTGGGTACGAACAGAACACCTAAGATATCAAACGACATATCTCAGATCCAAAAAAAGTTACAAAGTAGTAGCTAAACGACCTACCGATTTTTGGAATCAATTAAAACTTTAAAGCTGATTATCTCAGTTCGTCACTATTGAGGGTTGGTAGCTTTCTGCATAACGCCGTCCAAATAGAACCTACTGTATACCGCCAAACAGTATGCCTCAAAAATTTTCGTCGATCTCACGATAAAATTAGTTTTAGTGTTTTAATTTTTTTTGTAACACTTTCAGTCGGGTTTCGAATAACCTTGTAACAATTGAAATAGTATGCCTCTATTATTTTTGTGATTTCTACGATGTTTCATGTATATCGAATGCAAGGCAGCTTTTTGAAAGTTGTCTAAAATTAGCCTTGAACTCGAAGGAAAATTCTGGTTTCTACATGAAGTATCACGCAGCACGTACATTTTTTTTCACTTCACGACTCAGTTTATTTCCTTTCCCCGAAGCATACTGTAAAAAATTGGTCGAAAAAAATCTTTCACGGTCGCCTTTCGGTCTATTTATTCATTCAAGAAATATTACATGTACAGCTTATCCAATCCAAGTTGGCACGGTAGTTGGTTCCACATCTGGTTGCACACTAAGCTTACAGTTCACGTCATAATTTCTGTGCCGAAATGAAATGGACAAGCTGTAGGTATATGCAAAGAAGATTTACGTATAACGAACAAGAAGCGTCACTGAAAAATTCGACAAATACACCCTGAATGCGCATGTCTACCAGCAATGTCATTCGGCAGTCAATCATGATACGTGTTTACATAAATAATATTCTTTGGTTATTATTGATTAATGGCAATACCTACAACTAACTGCTTATAAGCTCATAAAAGAAGGAGAAACATGATATATGCATTTTGCTTTGAGGTACCTACCTTTGATATCAAACATAACTCATTATTAGTTGAAAAACTCTTGTTGCTGTATCATATCTTGTGAACAATAGATGAAGAGAAAACTGAACAAAGACGCGGTGGATATCGGTGTTTCTACAAAAACTGAAAGTACCTACTCTAATGAAACAGAGTCTGCGAAATTCCGTAGGTTTCCAGAAGATAATGTAAGTATCAAGTATTCATTCCATTCATAATGGTACAGGGCATCTTATATAGTGGTACCCCCAAATGATGAATGCCTGTTACTTAAGGTTGATTCGTGAAGTTTCAATTATCAAGTAACAATGAACAGGTTGCGAATAACAATTATCAAGTAGAAAGAAATGAAAAAAAGGCATTCATGCACCTAAATTTAACAATGATTAAAGATTGTGGAAGGCTATCAACTTCAACCTTACATAAACTCTTAAGTAGCATTTTTATTCTTTTTTATATATCCTAGGTTTGTTTTGGAGAGTTGAAGATTGAAAATAAAAAATATCTTTTTTTTAAGGGAAATTCCACCAGTATCGCATCTAAAGTTTCAATTTCAACTCGCTCACATTCCACGAACAGGAAAACAATTGCGAAAACAAATTATTCAAAGAAAAATTTGTTTATGATCATATGATCTGTCGTAACCTGCACATTACATATTTTTCAATTAAAGTGAGAAAGGTAAAAGTTGGCCAACTCTTAGTTGTTAAATGATAGTTGATAATTTGGTTGCATGAATCATCTACAGTAAATTAGGCAGTCCAAGCCATCATTGATAATAATTGTTACTTGCTACTTGTTTATTGTTCCTGGATAATTGAAGCTGCAAGAATCCACCTTTAATCTCTAAAATAGAGGTGGATTCATGCAAGCCATATTAACTTGTATTTAATTCAACTTAGTAGCTCAAGGAGTTGTTGCAAGAATCCCCTTTTTTGAGATACATTTCTGAGATAAGTTAAATTACAAGTTAAGTTGGCTTGCATGAATTGCCCTTCAGAGAATGTTAAATAACTCTGAAAACACTTAACTTTTAGATTTTTAAATACAAAAGGTTTTGCAAAACTAATAATTCAACTTGATAGAATATGTAATTCTGAGTGAGAAATATGTATAATAAGGTCTTGCAGGTCACAAACATTAGTTTTTTATGTTAGTATATAATCTGAAAATATTTTAAAGAGACCACATTTAAATGAACATATTTGATTTTGAATCCTATTGCAAAATAAGTTTATTCATTTCAGGTGTAACGATTGGATACAAACATGTGGTCGTGAACTTCTGGAAGATATCCTAATTAGTGATTACAATAAAAAATTTAGAGTTTGTTTCAAGCACTCAGAAGATACCATATATGAAAACCCCTATGAAAAGGTACATTTGCTCCCTGTGCAGAGCCAATGAAATTTGTGTGATATTCAACATAAAAAATCAACCGAACCAGATCCTGCAGCCGTTGTGTTTAGAGGATTAATATAAAATTCAGTAACAGTTGGATTGTCTCCATCAATTCACTCATTGATTTATGGAATGCCTTACAGAACAAGAGCATCAGTTCCATTTTTACCATAAAATTGACTTACGATCCAGTAAAGAATTTTTTTGGAAGTTCCAGGCAGTGATGTGGAAAATCCTACCCTGATTCAGTTTGAGAGAGCCTTCAAAAAATTGTTCATTTTGAATTTTATTCCTTCAATAATATTGAATTGTGATGAAGATTTTGGAGAACTTTTCATCAATCCATCTGGTTTTGAATTCCGAAGTGTCAGTGAAACATTATTTATCAATTGATATTATGGTACTCAAATTCTTGAATGTTTCACAATTCCTGATTGTGATTACCATGTTCAACGAAATTAAAGTCATTTCATTACTCTATCAAATTCAGAAACATCACAAATTATTACAATGACCTCGCAGCGGAACAATAGACACTTGCATCATCTAAACATCATAGGCTGAATTGGGCATATACTGATGATTTGATTTTCCAAGGTAAGAAATTTTCGACTCGCTCTTGGATTCTGTGCTTTGAGCGAGAAAGGTCGTGGTGAAGATTTTTGCAATTTCAAGTAGTTGAATTGAATCTATTTGATTTGGAGAAAAGGTAAGTAATTTATTCAAATAGGCAGCCTAATATACACACATTCTACATGCTACAACAGAAGACAAATATCTATTTGTAACATTATAAATAAGATTACAGTACACATTTTCTAGGAAATTATACTAGAATTACTAAAGTACTAAACTAATTCAATCATAATCTGGATTTTTGCTATGTCATAAATACTTCGTTTTGATGTTTAGAAGTAGTTGGTGTTTGAACTCATTGAGTGAGTGGGACTGTTTGATTTCGACAGGAAGGTCATTGTACAATAATAAGCCTCTATGAAACAATGAATTTGCAGTTCGAGAGTAGGTTGTTCTTTGAACATAAAAATAATTGCTTCTTCTGGTAGGATAGTTATGTATTTGGTTATGGAATACTATAAATTGGTCAAAATATGGAGGGGCCTCACCAGATACAATCTTATAAATCAAAATCATCGAATAATAAAACAACCTATCTTTAACAGAGAGCCAATCCAAGGTCTGAAGCATTAATATAATAGGAGTATACCTAGTACATCTCAAAATGATACGCATTCCTCTATTTTGAAGTTTTTGCAGAGCAGCGATACAATTTCCATCAAGCAACGCAAGTACACTAGCACAGTAATCAAAGTGCGGTTGTATTATAGTTTTATAAACAGATAGTGTAGTTTGAAGGGTAAGATTTCTACTAACTCTTGTGAGAAAAAATAGTTTTTTCAATATTTTATTGTACATGTACTGAAAATGTTTTTTAAGGCTGAGTGTATTATCAATAACGAATCCCAAGTATTTAATTTCTTCGACAATTTCAATAGTTTCATCGTTAATATTGATTTTCATCTCATTTTTGTCAATCTGATTATATTTATAATTTGTTGTTATGATCATGGCTTTGGTTTTATTAATATTGAGTTTTAGTTTGTTGATGTTTAGAAAGTTTGATATATGTTTTAGGGTACAATTAAGTTTTTCAATTGCTCTAGCCAGGCTTACATTACTTGCAGTTACCACCATATCATCTGCAAACAGATTAAGGAATTCGCATTCTTGAATATAGTTCACGTCGTTTAGATATAGGATGAATAATAGAGGTCCGAGTACACTTCCTTGGGGTACTCCAGAGGTGATACCTTTATTAGCTGAGATAACATTATCAATTTTTGTACACTGCTCTCTATTCAAAAGGAAACTGTTGAACCAAGCTAGTGCAGTGCCTGTTATGCCATAGTATTTAAGTTTAATTAGTAGTAGCGAGAGGTCAACAGTTTCAAAAGCTCTTTTAAAGTCAAGGAAGACTGCAACAATATATTTATTACTATCAACTCCTAATTTCCAGCTAGACAGTGTCAACTGTAAAGCAGTTTCGCAGGAATGCTTGGATCTGAATCCGGATTGATAATCCATCAATATTTTATTGTTTTCAATATACCTAGATATCTGGTTATAAGCAGCAAGTTCTAATATTTTTTCCAAAGGTGGTAAAGTATTAATAGGGCGAAAGTTGATAGCTTCTTTAGAATTAATGATCTTTGGTACTGGTACAACGGTACTCACTTTAAGTTTATGTGGGAAATTTCCAGTAACTAAAGACGTGTTAACAAAATTCAATATTACATGTCCTATCACTTTAAAAATACTTTTGATAACCTTATTATTAATAACATCAGAATTACATCTATTATCCAAATTGTTTACTATTATTTTCAATTCAGATAACGTTAAAGGTAGAAATTCAGACATGCGGGATACAATAACAGGAAGTCCTACATCAGACCATGGAGCAGTTTGTGGAATAGTTTCTTTAATTTCAGCAATACTGTCAATAAAAAAAGAATTAAACATCTCTGCTTTCTCTTCACTAAGATTGACAGTAATGTTTCTTTGTTGAAGGTTGAATATAATTTCACTTGGAATAGGATTACTGAGTGGTTTGATAATAGTTTTTAGTGTTTTCCACATTTTTTTTGAGTCATGTGCACAATTATCGATCTTGTTTTCATAGTATTCAAACTTTTTCTTTTTCAGTACATTTACAACATCATTTCTATAATTTTTATATAATTCCCAATTGATTTGTTTTTCAACTTGAGTAACACTGTTTCGAAAAATTCTATAAGCTCTATCTCTGTTCTTGGCTATATTTACAACTTCAAGATCGTACCAAGGTATTATTTTTATTCGATTGTTTCAAATTGTAAAGTACCAAACGGCACCGACACCGTGTAAACTTAAATCGTGCATTCTGAAATATATTGAGCGTCCTTATTCAAAACTTCACATTTAACCGAGGGGGAAACCGCAAGGGAATTTTGGTGTACAGGTCGCAGGAATTAGTCGGGAATTACAGGAATTTTTCGGGTATTTGAGGAATTACGAGGGCATTATTCGGGAATTAGAGGAATTGCGTGGGCATTACTCAGGAATTAGAGGAATTGCAAGGGCATTACTCGGGAATTACAGGTATTATTTAGGAATTTCGAGGTAATTTTAGGTATTTTTTTGTAATCAAAATAGAAGGAATGATAACTGGAGGTGTCTGTTTCTTCACGACATAATTCACTAAAATTGCTAATACACCTAATACACCGACTCGGTAGAATAAGAACTCTCAACAACATCATAAGTGATATTCGTCAGAACTTTTCATTTCCTAGAGAGGAGAAAAAAAGTAATTTTTTACAGTCATTGACGACGTTGACATATGATGACTTTCCGACATTGGAAATAGTAGTTGAGGTGCTGCAAGCTATGGAAGATGCAAAAAGAGAAGCGGAAAATGTGGGGATAATGTTTGAAGGTGATCTATACAATATAGATTCTATTCCAAAAAAAAAAATGAAAAAGAGGACGAGGAAAATGAAACAGACGATACGGAAATCGATGAATCCACGCCCCATATGTCTAGCGACTCAAAAAACATACTATCTGATTTCGAGAATATTGATTCCTTGGAAATGAAGGACTTTTCTGGACAAATTAAAGGCAACATCTCTGCCGAGTCACCTTTTGTAGAGGTGGAAATTAAAAATAAATCTCTCATTTTGAAAAAACAGTCCGTTTGTTGGATGCGAGGGGTTGACCACATGGGAATTCCGATACAATATATAGGAATTCCGGGAAATTCCGATAACTTCTTTCAATGAGTAACTCATTCTGATTCAAATATATGAATTAGGCATGCGAAACAACCCAAATAAAATTTGGGTCGTTGTTTGTGTGTTTGTTTTTGTGGTCAACCTCTGCTTCTGCCATTATTTTCCTCAATATTTCAAAAATGACGTGTCTTGAAATTTCACTCTACAAGACGAAGGGACACCCTTGATTGTGGAAGAGAGACTAGATCATAATTGTCCGAGGGGGAAACATCTTCTTTCAATCTTGTACACCTAAAAATTTTAAGTCATTCAAGTCATCGTTTTGTGTCTTTAAGTCATGCCTTCAAGTCTTTAAGTCATGCCTTTAAGTCTTTAAGTTATGCGTTTAAGTCTTTGAAAGATTTTAAATCTTGTACAGATTTTAGCTAGTTGTTTCCCCCTCGTAATTGTCAGACAAAACACAGGTTGCCCACATTGTTGCCAGCGGTTACCGAAATAGGGTTGGGACATACAAAATTTTCTTTGTATATTTGGAATCTACGCATGAGACTTTGTTATGAAAATTTTTTTCCCAAATCTCTCGCATCATTTTTGAGAGTGCTACAGCGTTTTGAAAACCCCGAATTTCAAAACGCTTCTACGAATGGGAGAAAGCGCGTGACGTCATTATACTGTTGGGCCTTTCGTCCAGTGTTGCCGATTGGCGGGTAATTACCCGAAATGCGGGTATTTTTGAGCTGTGAGGGCGATTTTGCGGGTATTTGAATTTTGCGGGTAAAATGGGGGCAATTCCAAGAGCTTGGGAAAACATAAAACATTGTCAACATTTTGAGAAAAGATTGGAAGAACACGGCTTGTGGCCTGAAATTTGCCCTTTAGAAAGAAACTAGAATGACAGGAAATCAGAATCACGGAACACGGAATTCACAATATAAGGATTATAATTATGGATAAGGTAGTAGTAGAAAGGGTCAGTGTCTTAACGAATACAAAAACCACTCATCGCAATAAGCTAGAAACAAACACAATAAAATCAATTCTTTTCACCAAAGAAGGGGTATCGTCGTTTGGGGGTGTGGTTAACTTCGAACCAACTGATGAAATGTCGAAAAACAAAATCTGGAACTGATTTTCTCTTGAAAAATAAATATATATATATATATATATATATATATATTTGATCGGCTAGGCTTCCGCGGTCAGAAATGTGCTGGCTGGAACATCCGGTTGATCCGCGTCTGGAAAGATTTACTTGTCTACGTTTCGACTCCCATTTCGGAGCCATTTTCAAGACTGAGTGACCTTGCGTCTAGGTCTGAGTTGTCTCACTAGCTAGTGAGACAACTCAGACCTAGACGCAAGGTCACTCAGTCTTGAAAATGGCTCCGAAATGGGAGTCGAAACGTAGACAAGTAAATCTTTCCAGACGCGGATCAACCGGAAGTTCCAGCCAGCATATATATATATATGATGCGTTGTTTTTTTCGGGTTTCATTCCGTGTTCTGTGGTTTTGATCCTCTGAAGGATAATTCTCACAACGTTTCGGCAAAGTCTCATTTGCCATCTTCTAGGTGATGTCTTGAGTTTCGATCTCCGAACTCGACTAATTAATTCGAGTTCTACTTCTCAATATATAGGGGTGATCATTGATGGTATCTTTGATCTGGGCCCCTCCCACTTTCTTCGTTGGTCCGCCTGCATTTGTCATCGTGTCTGGGTAATTACGTGGTGAGGTCCGATATTGTTCCTCTGGTGTAATCGGCTTGTCTTTGTTTAGTGATATAATGGATTTCCACGTTCTTGGTAATCTTTGGGCGTCGTCTCTCTTGTTCATGCTACTCGGTCGTTTCTCAATTTCGATAGCCTCTCTGATTGTTCGAGAGTAGAAGTTTTCATCGCTTGCTAATGTTTTTGTGTTTTTGAAATTGATGGTATGTCCTGTCTCCAATACGTGATTGAAGATGGAAGGGTCGCCAACTCACCAATTAGCGAGACACATTGCCCACGCTCTCCAACCACATGCGGACCAGGTCGATTCGTACGTACGCAATGCCGACCATTTCATAGAAGTGCTGAAAACACAAACCGTTAGTCCGAACGATATCCTTGTCAGCTTCGATGTAACGTCCTTATTCACCCAGGTACCCATCAGAGAGGCACTAGAAGTAATCAAAAAGAAATACAAACCAGAAGAACATATCATTGACTTGGCTGAACATTGCATAAAAAACACATATTTCATCTATAACGATCAAAGATACAGGCAAATTGAGGGGGCACCAATGGGCTCACTACTGTCACCCATTATTGCTAATCTCTTCATGGAAGAGATCGAAACCAAAGCAATAGCAATGTCAGACGTGAAACCAAAACTCTGGCTGAGATATGTTGATGACATTTTCGTGATTTGGTCACACGGACATCAGGAACTTGAAAGGTTTTTCAATCACTTGAATGAACTCCACCCACGGATCAAGTTCACCAAAGAAATTGAAGAAGACAACAAGCTCGCTTTTCTCGATGTTCTAATCATGAAAAAGCCCGACGGTACGCTAGGCCACACGGTATATCGCAAAGCAACACATACCAACAGATACCTGAACGCAGATTCACATCACCACCCAAAACAGATTCACGCTGTGGCAAAAACACTAATTACACGTTCAATCAGATTGGCAGACAACGAACATCAAAAACAAGAGCGGAACACGATCGAGGAAACTCTTCGAACGAATAACTACTCGGAGAGAATTATAAAAACGGCTTCCAAGAACAAACCGAAACAGCAAAAAACCCCCGAAACACCGATCATAACAACCAGACTACCATACATAAAAGGAACAACAGATAAAATCAGCAGAATTCTCCGCAAACACGACATAGCTACTTCGTTCGTACCAGAACGTACAATAAGATCGATACTCCGTAATCCGAAGGACCAGATACCACTGGAGTCCCAGGGAGTTTACGAAGTACCATGTCGAGACTGCAACAAGTCCTACATCGGCCAGACCAATAGACGGATCAACGTAAGCAAGGATGAACATGAGCTATCAGTGAAAGGAAAAGTTACCACATCTTCCATCTTCAATCACGTATTGGAGACAGGACATACCATCAATTTCAAAAACACAAAAACATTAGCAAGCGATGAAAACTTCTACTCTCGAACAATCAGAGAGGCTATCGAAATTGAGAAACGACCGAGTAGCATGAACAAGAGAGACGACGCCCAAAGATTACCAAGAACGTGGAAATCCATTATATCACTAAACAAAGACAAGCCGATTACACCAGAGGAACAATATCGGACCTTACCACGTAATTACCCAGACACGATGACAAATGCAGGCGGACCAACGAAGAAAGTGGGAGGGGCCCAGATCAAAGATACCATCAATGATCACCCCTATATATTGAGAAGTAGAACTCGAATTAATTAGTCGAGTTCGGAGATCGAAACTCAAGACATCACCTAGAAGATGGCAAATGAGACTTTGCCGAAACGTTGTGAGAATTATCCTTCAGAGGATCAAAACCACAGAAGACGGAATGAAACCCGAAAAAACAACGCATCATACTTCGTCCGTGAGAATCTTCATGCTAACATATATATATATATATATATATATATATATATATATATATATATATATATATATATATATATATTATATATGTGTATATGTATATATATATATATATGACTGTGTTACCTAGAGTTATTTATTTTTTCTGATTTTACCTTCTTTATTTTATTTCATTTGGAATATATTTTGGAATATTTGTTTTTGTTATATAAAGATGATTTTTGTATTGTTTATTCATTTTTTATTTTAATGTTTGTTTTTTTTGTACTCTGTTTGTTATATGAAATAAAACTTTATTTTTATCAATGTATCACATCATTATGTCATTCCTCTTGGAAAAATTTCGAGTGTTTGGAAAAAAGGGAGTTTCGAAAGCCTAGGTATGGAAAGGGGCTAAAATGCGGGAATTTTGAAATAGCGTGCAGGTAAAATCGGGTATTTTTGGCGGTGAAACCAAAACCAAATAGGTTTTGAAGTCGAGGAGTGAAGTAGTTATATATTTCATATATAACTACGCTATGTGTCAAAAAAATCTGAGATCAAAAAATAAATAAACCTCCTATAAAATAAACGAAACTCTCAACAAAATAGACACACTTACAAAGCGGAGTAGATTTCGATAATTTGGAGTAGCGGAGTAAAACACATGCAATGGGAGTAGATCTACTCCGAACGGAGTAGCTGTGGCAACGCTGGCGCAGACTGATGAACGTGCCGCTCCGAGTCCCAACAGTATCGTGACGTCACGCTAGATAAATTCCATTTCGAGCGCTCTCGATTTTTGAGGTCTTTTTTAAATAAAACTAAATGACTTAAATTTTTTTTTTTGACGGTATGATTGTTTTTCGTGACTACTCTACCTAATAAGAGTAGTTTCGAACTAATTTTTGATACCATGTCCCAACCCGATGAAATAAGACGGTTATAGCTCGCGTTATACGATCTGAGTTATACAGTCAATGACTGCAGTCTTTGTATGATTTCTGGAGATTTATCGCAGGTCCATCATGTTATTTGGACGGTTTTATATAATTTTTCGGTTTGTAATTTCCCGGTAGGTAATGTTGACGGCTTATCAATAATTTTTGATTTCATGGAATATACGTCTTTGGGAAACAGTTTATTTTTGCTTCATAAGCGATGACAAAAACGTATAAAAAGGATTTTCCCCACAGATTCAGTATCCTGTAATCATTCAGCACAAATAAGCAGTTGAAAATAATAGAGCTTACTCAATAGACCGAAAAATGCCTTTTTTTTTTCAACGAAAAATTGTATTTTTTTTCATACTACTCATTTATTCTAACGGATTCAGAACTTGATTCTATAAGGAAGAATCTCAGGAAAAATTATGCTAATAAAACAAACCTGAATGGAATCAGACGATCCGTTCCCTTTATTTTCCGATTGTGACTTTGCATTATATAGATGATTTTCGGTATGTATAATCCGATATTATTCAGATTGTGTCATGATCATGACATGGTCTACTTAAAAGTCTAAAGTTTATGTTCCACTCAGAAATCCCAAAAAAGCTTTTGTGTGAATTTTCGAAATATATCATTCATATTTCGCCGGGTTTCCTCGGAATTCCCACTATTTCCGGCATTTAGTTTAGAAATTTCATCGATATTTCTTCCTCGGAATTCCGGGGAATTTCGAGAATATGGGATAATTATGCATGAGGATATCAGGGAGGAATGTTCAGAAGAAAATGATATTTTCCTACTTGATGATTCCACGGATGAAACGCACTCCGAAAAGTCCGATGATTTGTCTGAAAGTGAGTTGGTTCCCTAGGTGGAAAAATATTACGCGGTGGCCTACGACCATCAGTGGTACATCGGAAGGATTATACAAATCGTGGAACATAAGTACAAACTAGTACAAACTAAAATTTCTGAAGCCTGATTTGGATTCATTCATTGGGCCAAAAACTGAAGACTACGAGACTCTAGACAGAAAGTACATTTTTCATGGCCCAATTTAGGTGATAGGTTCTGGACCTTTTAAATTGAATAAAAAAATCTTCAACAAATATCACTAAAATATAAGATTTTCAGGGCAAAGTTTTGAATATGTATTAAGTATATAGCGAAATAAAATGTGTTCAGTGTACGAGTCAAATGAATGATATAGATTACTTTTCTGTATTTCTTTGACTGATATCAATCTACCTCATACATTTAATCCAGTTCAATGTTTGTTAGTCTCTCTGTAGGGTGTAATACTCGAAAATACTGATCCGATTTTGACCATTTTTTCAACAGAAAGCTATTTAGGAGTGATGAGTGCTATATTTTATTATGATTTAACAAAGCATTCAGTGAAAAATAATCAGTCAGTGCACTCGATATTGACCGATACATCTAGCACCATGGAGGTGGGAAAAGTAATGAAATTTCCCACTGCTCCTGGCTTCCTTACTCTTTCTTCAAAAGCTGCGGATCCGTTTATCGCTTCAAATATTTTCGAGTAGGCGCCATTGACAAAGCTCACAATGAGGATTTCCACAATGTTTTTTTGATGACGTAATGAATAGCCATCACTTTATTGAGGGAACCTGAAAAAAATTCGATTTCATTGGGAATTCGTAAAAACTAACAGGGAATTTCCGAGGGAATTTCGAAGGAATTAGTCGGGTGTTACAGGCATTACTAGGGGATTTCTGGGGAATTAGAGGTATTATGGGGGAATTACATAGGCATTAGATGTATTACACGGGAATTTCTTGGGTATTACAGGCATTACAAGGGAATTGGGGGCATTACTCGGGCATTAGAGGCATTGTTTGGGGAATAAGAGGTATTACTTCTGGTCTTCAGGGGAATTAGTGTACAACATTTCTCCTGCGGTTTACCCCTCGCATTTAACTCAAATTATTGATTTGAACTTTCTGTTTTGGCATTTGGTAGACTTTGTAATTGAAGTTGCCTATATTTTTTTAGCATCCTTTTAGACTTATTTTCAGCAATTGTTTCTACTTCTCCTCTTTATTTTTCCAGCATCCATTTGTACGATTACTGAATTGACGGATCTGAAAGATTTTGAAAGGAAATCCTGGAACAGTTGACTGCATGTCTATTTGAGGAGTCTACTATACCAAAAAGCCATCACTATTGGACAAGGACTTGATCAACTTCTGTGAGATAAAGGAATTTTGAGTGAGTATTTGCTATTATTATTTGATGAATCAATCGAAACTAAACTCACTCATGATTCTTTGATTTCCATATCGAGCCCTTTTTCATCAGAACAGAAGTTCAGAGTATCGATTTTTACCATATTTTCCTCTTATATAACTACCTGCCTTTTATCTTCAAATCAAACAAGATTTATTTGCATTAAGGTTGATTTGCATGATCTTTCGCGGTCGTTTATGATATCTTTCTTATTTCATTGAGATATTGCTGACGCAATATTTCAATCTATGGAAAGTGATTGAAATTATTTTACAGTATTTCTCTCACATATCTTTAACATCATATAATTTTGCTTATCTCAATCCATTCCAATTCGAGCTCGAATATCTAGATATATAGTTTGTTTGGATTAGGTTTGTAAATTACTGAATTCACCAATTGAGTTCAAACCACTGTTTTGCTATTACTAAACTTTTCAGTCTGTTAATTTGTGAGGAAGTCAAACCTTCCAACATCATTGTTACAATTTACAGCCGTTTCTTTTGTCTTCCACAGCAAATTTGATCACCAGAAGCAGCACCATCCAAACAGTGATAGAGACGAACCTCTAGAAGCTAAAATAGTGAAAACAAGGAGAACAACAATGTACTCAAGCCACTCACACCCCCGAGTGCAGGTCTAGTCAAGTACCATGGTGTAAGGCCTTCGCGTGCTGAAAACTCCAAAATCCTCAGAGCTAAGTATAAAGACGAGTTCTGGAGTAAGTCTCTCTTTGTCCGAGCAAACCTGGCTAGAAGACAAGACAAAAACAGCCAAACATAAATGTCAACAAATCAACAGTCATATTTTAGTAATTATTCTGTTTATCAATCTTTTTTTTTATTATATTGAGACATAATTTACAATAGATTGTTTTCATCAGTTTCTATGTTTTACTGAGAAGTGGCACAGATTTTTCCTCAGACAAATCTCATCATTTTTCAAAAAAATCCTGGCTTATCTATATCTTATCTAATTTACTATTGAACTCTTAGATTTGTCTGAAGAAATTTTTGTATTTAAGTAAAAGATTTGTATTAATATTAGTGATATAGGTTTGTCATATACGTAAATCTTCTTTTATTAATTTTGTAACTCTGAATTTGTTCTTTACTTCTGCTGTTTGAGAATGTATGCATATTATTTATTACGTTTGTCATATCTATCGTAAGAAGATACATTTGTATACTGACGTTAATTGAAGATTCAGTAATTTATGGAGGTGTTAAGATGATCAATCTCTTACCAAAACACAGAGAAATAAGTTCCATAGAACATTTCATAAAGGGAGTGAAACGTCTTCTGTTGGATAGGCCCTATTATAAATGAAAGAATGTAGGCTTTCACGGCTAGTGTTGCAAGTTTTTCGGACTTGAGGGCTATGTCCTGGAATTTTGAGTTCCGGAGCTTTCGGCTGCATTTGCGACATTAAATATCTTGTGGCCAGACCCTGTTCTGACATACTTCGGATTCTGTACTTCTGTCTGACTTTGTCGTCAATGTCTTTAGAACGGGATGCCAAATTTTGTTTAAGGTCAGTCATTGACAGACATTATTCTACTAGCTAAAACTGTGAAGCAAATGAGATATAAAAGCATATGAATAACTTCAACAGGAAGGAAGAGGGACTGACCTTAAACAGAATTTGCCATCCATTTCTAAAGACAAAGCCAGACAAAAGTACAGAATTCGACGTACGACAGAATAGGGTCCGACCACAAGATATTAACAAACAAGTACCCCCAGATTTACCATTAGTCATAGTAGACTCACAGGAAGGAGTTCAACTAGCTCCGGAACTTAAAATTCCAGGACACGGCCCTCAAGCCAGAAAAACTTGCGATGACGTATAGACCCTTTTATAGTTTACAAGAATTTTATAATGATTTATTCCTACTCAAGCTCGTTTTAATATGTTGTAAGATGTTTCTCATGTGCTAGATTTTATATATTGTTGAAGGTATTGGACAATGTTGACTTATTGTCCCATTTCTTTTTTCTGTGTGTGTGTATTTTACTTTGCCTTAATTTAAGATTGTTTCAACAAGATTTTGTATTTTTGAACAGTAAAGCATATTCTCTCTCTTAGTTTTCAATGAAAAAATTTCGATGTTCTTTGTTTTTCATCACGAATATATTTCTGATTCTTCCTGATAGTCGAGGAATGTTTCAAAATAAGGATTAATTTAATTTATTTTTGAAAGTTGTTATAAAAACTATCAATCCCCTTGAAAGTATTTTTGACTAACAATGTTTGCATGAGTCATGTTTCAAGAAAAGTTAGTGTTCTGTGGTTACACCTTTTGCTGTAAGTACTAATGAATTTTTATCATAATTATCATTTGTATTGTGCTCGTTATGTCCAAATTTTATACTTTTCTCCCAGTTTGTCGATGAGAATCTTCAGAAAATACATTTTTATTTCTTCATTTTCATCTTCCATTTTTGAAATAGATAAATTCATGATACTCCATAGAAACTCGTAATGTATGAATAATAAACGATAACTAAATTAATTAAAGCATCAGCATCTATTGAATTGTACCATAATAAAATCTGGTTAGTCACTTCGAGCTTTTTTTATGAATGAAATGTGTACCTCAAAGGAGATGAAAATATTTCACACTCTCAGATATGCCAATAGTCAGATTAAAAAGTCTCCAAAGAAGAATAGAAAATTGATCAAATTATTGAGTTTATGAATTCGGTTTCATCACATTGTTACGGGTTACGTTAGTTTCAGAGGTTATAGAAGTAATAAACCAGAAAAAGGATACACTTATTGTTTTACTCACTGAACTTTATCATTCAAGTTCTCTTTATATAAAATATGTATGTTCAGAGCTGAGATAAGCTGCTAATTTCCAGGCCTAAAACAGAAAGATAGATTTATTAACTAGGAATGCTATAACCATTTTTCATTCAAAACTTACCAAAGACAAGTCCAGGGAAGTTGATAGTCCTGTGAAGAGTTCATCGTCGGTATGTTGATCTACTTCGAGTAGATATCATAAATAATAAACGTCTAGTGATTGTTTTCATTATTTTGAAATTCATATAACAACATAACCTCACTTCGGTTTGTCATCTCAAGGTTTATTATTAAGCATTCCAGATCAGGTTATGTCTGGGGGGCAAATATCAGTTTTAACCAATCACAACACTTATAAAAAAAAAAAAAAAACGAAAGTTCCTGGGGGGCAGATGCCGCCGATTGGTTCATTTCGATTTATTTGACATTTTTGACAAGTATCTGGAATGCCTAATAACTACCTGGTCACTATCAATATCAGGGTTCCCAACCTAAGATATAAAGAAATACTTCGATGAAAAGATTGAAAACAAGCGGGTTTTTTTGGATTTAAGAAAAAAAGAGCGTTGAGCAGAAGGATCGTTTTTTTGGTATTCTAGAAGGAATTCGAATAACGTGTATCGCTTGTTAGCGGATTTTTCGTGAAAAACTGGTAATTATTGTGGAAAATTTAGTCAAAGGAAGGTCCACTGACTATCTCAAAAAGATTTGTTCCCGAATTACACAAGTTTGATAAATTCATTTGGAATAGTTACTACTCAAGGCCACCCATCACCGAGGTAGGTTTTGTCAGCCTTGACATGTCTTACATTCAAATTCAGGAAAACCCGGTCAAATTTTCATGTAAATGTTCTTTTTAGGGCCTTTTTCTTTCCCTCTTTTTGATTTTACGATACGGTGGCTCAACAGCCCTACGTTCACTTGGACTTTGCGTAACTGTTCAGTACGGCTTGGTTTTACTTACCGTTGAAAATAAGGATAGAATGTCTGGTTGAAGATAACCCAAGGCAGCGTTCATCACCCAAGTTCAGGTAATTGGTTGGAAAATAATTCCTCCAGGAGTGCAGTCTCTCCCCAGTTTCGAAGACGCAGTCGAAGTAGCAGCGCAGCACATAATTTTGGCGCATCATACGAACACCTAGGCCCAGCCTACTACGCCGTCATTCTCTTAGGAAGCTGTACTCAGGGCGTAAACCACGATAATCACCACACGTGAGCTGTATTGTTATCCATACTTTACTTTGTCAAAACTAAAACAAGTTACTCAATCACATTCACCTCATCATTCTATTTTATACTTACTGTTGTGAACTTTGGGTATCGATACCTTAAGGGGATTACATACTTGGATAACGATTGCGGTTACCCCTGGTTATCTACCTATATTACTCTGGAATAGAGAGCTAAAGCTCTATAGATCGTCGACTATCACCTTCTTCACCTCGAAACGTAACCAAAGTGTAGTTTTTTTATTGGAAATTATACAACTCCCCACAATCACTCATCACAGTGTTTGAATCTTGAATCAACCCACTCCCTGAGAGGTCTTCTTCCTCGAGTAGTCTTGGATCCTCTATCGTATAATTTTGAGAAATCGGATTAGTGGCAAAGGTAATAAAAATAGTAACAATGGCGCCCAATTAATGGTTGGATGAATTGTATAGTTTCCAAATTCCTGTAAAAAGTCGGCATCTCATTTATTTATTTTTTATTAGGCATTCCAGATCAGGTTATGTCTGGGGGGCAAATACCAGTTTTGACCAATCACAAACTTATAAAAAAGAAAACAAACGAAAGTTCCTGGGGGGCAGATGCCGCCGATTGGTTCATTTCGGTTTATTTGACATTTTTGACAAGTATCTGGAATGCCTAATTCTCGGTCTTGGTTATGTTTTGATATTTATTATTTTTGCCAGTGCACAGACAGCTGTCGGAAGTCTTCTTCTTCTTCTTTTCATTTATTGAGCTGTCGGAAAGCGAAACTCGAAGGTTGGCGGCAACTGTCATTCTTATTCATTCGGCCTTTGCGGACAGGACAGTCGGCCAGGTCCGATAAAATATAATTGACATTGTCACTTGGGGAATTTTTTTCCAACATATTAGAAAAATATTTCATGCAGTTTTCGTTTTATTTGTGGAAGTGAGAATACTTGTTAATACTTGGTTTATTTTCGGATATTACTGATAGGCGAGCAGTTGAGTTTTTCATTTTTGATTTATGGTAAGGTGTAAGGCGTTCGGTTATACAGAACTCACTATCGTAACGATAACAACTACCAGATATTTCGAGTTTCTGCGATAGTAGAGGGTTGTTTTCTTTTTTTTTATCGTTTTTTTATCCGAGCAAAAAGGGGGCTGTGTTGTTTATTTTCGCATTTGAAAAATTCAGAGTATTTTATTGGAATACGATATAAAAATCAATATGGAAGTGAATCGACTGCTTGGCGATGAACTCACGTATGAATTATTGGTCAGGGGACTTCCAACAAATGGAACTGTGGCTGATAAAAGAGTTATACTCAGAGGCGCATTACGCTGTGAAAAGGCAGGAGTTCCTCCTGTTTCGGTGTCAGTTACTCTGGACGCAGATTCGGAATACGCAACATGTCAGGAAAAGTCAAGGGAACTTGACCAATGCGTTCGGGACTTTGATATGAATAATCGAGTTAATGAATTCAAACGGATTTCTTCTAGATTATTTCACATTCAAGGAAGATTAGGTCGTGTGAAAGGAATATCGGAGCTCAATGAGAAAACAAGACAAAACCTTATTTATCATTGTATGCGTCTGATTGAAGAAGTTTCGAATCGGTACGAAAATGTTAATGGTGGTACACAACCAGCCGGTCTGAGTTCAGAAATTGATTCTGGTGAAAATCTTATTCTGGATCAACCGCTTCCGCTACTCGATATCGATCCAATCCTGACTTCTTCTGAGGCGAACATAGGCATGAGAGGACGACTGCTGAGTCAATCTCTACCGTTACAACCTGATCGACCGTTCGAAGGCATAGGACTTGGAGGATTCCAATCGCGCTCTTTTCCTATCAATCCGCGCAGTAGAATCCCTGAAGGTTCACGAAGAACGCAAGTGAATTTCGACATTCCTGAGACGGTAGCCAGCCCTTTACAAGCGAGGGAGAGGAGTCAATTTGAATCGACTCTACTGAACGATCTGTGCACCGATCAACTTGGTAATCCATGGGGTGATGGTGCTCAATCACGGAAATGGTTAACCGATTACGCCAGTCGTTATGTTGAAGTGGGCAGATGGAATGTGAAATTTGACGGTAATTCGAGTGTAACTAATTTCCTAGAACGTATTGAAGAAATACGAGTGTCTAGAGGCGTTACCAAAGAACGACTCCTACGTTCAGCATCGGAGCTCTTCACAAAAGAAGCGTTAATGTGGTTTCGTACTGATACATTCGTATCCTGGGATGATTTGGTAGCCCAAATGAAGGCTTCCTTTTTGCCATACGATTATGAAATGAACCTCTGGGAAGAGATCAAAAACCGCACTCAAGGTCAAAAGGAGAAAGTCGTTTGCTATGTATCCGCCATGGAGAATCTTTTCAATAAATTAGATAGGAGTCGACCTTCAGAGGAACGTCGTGTCGCTTTAATTAGACGAAATCTCCTACCGTACCTGCAAAGTCAACTTGCCTTACATAAAACGGGTACCGTAGCTGAATTGATTAGGTTGGCTCGAGCTTTAGAGGAGACGGAACTGAGAGTTCAAAGATTTATTCCTCCACCAACCAATTATAAAAATCTCATGGAGCCTGATCTCGCTTATCATAAGCTACCCGGTACTCCCCAGATAGCCTCAGTCGCTGGCAATGCGGTAGAACGGAAAACAACACCTGCCGGTGGAGTGTCGGTTCCAAACACGACACTAACGAATTCTCCACCACTTTGTTGGAATTGTCAAGGAACAGGGCATAGATTCCGTAAATGTGACAAACCCCGTCGGATATTTTGCTTTCGGTGCGGCCAAGCAGATGCAACCGCTTCATCTTGCTCAAATTGCAGACCAAAAAACGGGTCAAAGAGGCGTTAGTGAGCCGGCTAGACGTCTCGACCGATGATAATTTGGCGGCTGATAGTAAGGTACTTCTTGATTTTGTGATCGCTCATGCTAAAAATGATCTCCGTCCTTATTTGAGAGTCACTGTGTTCGGCAAGGAGTTTCTTGGGTTATTGGACAGTGGAGCCAGTAGGACGATTATTGGTAGCCAAGGGTGGGAACACTTAAAAGATTTCTGTAGGCTAGAGAAATCGGCGACGACCACCTGTACAGTGGCAAATGGTCAGAGTTGTGAAGTGTTGGGATCTGTTTTGTTGCCCATTCAGTTATGTGACCGCGTCAAAGTAATTGATGTGCTGATAGTCCCGAGGGTATCGCATAACATTATATTGGGGTTAGATTTTTGGTTACAGATGGCTATTGTGCCGGACCTATTCTCTGATGAATGGCATTTTCGGGATGAAAAGGTTTGTAATTCCGAGGTTTGTTCAATTAACTCCTGGGATTCATTGTCAGACTCACAACAGAAACAGTTGCACGAAGTGGTGAATGGTTACTTCGACAAGATGGGAGACAAGTTGGGGTGCACAGCACTTGATGAGCATGTGATCTCCACCGATGCACCTCCAATCAAGCAAAGGCATTATCCGATCTCACCGGTGCTACTCAAGCAGGTCAATGAAGAACTCGACCAAATGCTTCGTGATGGGGTGGTAGAGCCATCAGACTCTCCATGGTCATTCCCCATATTACTGGTGAAGAATCCCGATGGAAGATATCGCTTTTGCGTTGACTTTCGAAAACTGAACGAAGTAACTAAACGGGACGCGTATCCCATACCATTCGTGAGTGCAACGCTGAATAAGCTTCGCGACGCCCATTTTCTGACAACCTTAGACGTTAAATCGGCCTATTGGCAGATTCCATTATCCGAAGCTTCCAAACCTCTTACCGCTTTTGTCATTCCTAACCGTGGACTCTTCCACTTCCGCCGTATGCCGATGGGTTTGCATAACGCGGCCGCCACCTTTCAAAGATTCGTGGACAGGGTGATTGGAGTTGACTTAGAATAACATGTATTCATCTACTTAGATGATATAATTATCTGTACCCCAACCTTCCAAATGCACTTGGAAGTTCTTTCTGAAGTATTATCGAGACTACACAGAGCCGGACTTACGCTGAATAGACAGAAGTGCCATTTTTGCAAACCGGAATTGCGATATCTTGGATACGTTATTAACTCTTCGGGATTATTGGTCGACCCAGAAAAGGTCAATGCAATTTTACAGATTCCAACTCCTCGTAATGTAACTGAAGTTCGCCGAATAATTGGACTCGCGTCATGGTATCGACGTTTTGTACCGGGATTTTCAACTCTCATCGCTCCATTGTCTGAGAAGACGAAGAAAAATCAACTCTTTTCGTGGGATGATAAAGCCGAAGCGGCTTTCCGAAAAATTAAAGAGCATCTAATTTCAGCACCGGTACTGTCCTGTCCTGACTATACTCTTCCGTTCACAGTCCAGACGGATGCTTCGGACTACGGGTTGGGGGCTGTCCTTTCGCAGACCCACCCAGACGGGGAAAGGGTTGTATGTTACCTAAGCCGTTCCTTAACCCCTGCAGAAAGAAAATTTAGCACTACTGAAAAAGAGTGCCTGGCCGTTATCTTTGCTATTGAGAAACTAAGACCTTATTTGGAAGGAATCCGTTTCACTGTAGTGACCGACCACTATAGCCTGAAATGGCTCAATTCGATAAGAGATCCAGTCGGAAGAATCGCAAGGTGGTCAGTAAGGTTACAACAATATGATTTCGATATCGTACATCGAAAAGGTCGCGATCACCTTGTACCAGATGCTCTATCTAGATCTGTACCGGCGAGTCGAGTTGATCTAGTGAACCCGGAGCCCTCTACTCCTATTGTCAAAGATTGTTGGTTTCAAAATATGGTCGCCAAAGTGAAGAACGATCCCTTGCGTTTTCCTTTGTGGAGAGTTGATGAAGGAATATCATTCAAACGCGTGGATAGGCGTTACCCAGACTTGTGTGATGAAGAAGATGGTTGGCTACAAGTGGTACCGAAAGAAAAGCGAAGTGATCTTATTCGTCAGCACCACGATCCACCCACATGCGAACATGGAGGTATCTTTAAAACTTTTTCACGGCTCAGTAGGGAGTACTACTGGCCAAAGATGAAAGAAGATGTCGCTAGATACGTTCGTAGGTGTCAGGTATGTCTTCAAACCAAACCCACACAACAGGCTCCAACTGGTCACTTACTCAGTGAAGCTCCATTGGCTACACGTCCATTCGAGTTGATCAGCATTGACATCGTAGGACCTTTACCTCGATCTTCATTGGGATACTCCTACATATTATCAGTCTTAGATGTTTTTAGTAAGTTTGTTCTGTTTTTCCCTTTACGACAGGCGACTGCTGGAATGATTGTGCGTATTTTGGAAGAACAAGTCATTTTAGTTTTTGGAGCACCTCGAAAGATAATTGTCGACAATGGAAAGCAGTTTACGGGAGGTAAGTTCAGAGCTCTCATGGAAGAGTACGATATCGAACCTGGTTTTACAGCTCATTACCACGCACCGGCCAACCCAGTGGAGCGGACCCACCGTGTTCTTAAAACCATGTTAGTATCATATGTCTCAGACAATCATCGTACTTGGGACCAGTTCCTGTCGAAAGTTTCATGTGCGATCCGTTCCGCCAAGCACGAAGTGACGCACTTAACACCGAACTTTGTGGTATTTGGTCGAGAGATTAAATTATCGGGAAAGAAGAACTGCTCTCCACCGCCTGATGATCAAGACTTGGTATTCAACTCGAAGATTAGATCTGAAGCTTTGGAAAAAGTATTTGGGGATGTTTCCAAACGTATCAGGGAAGCTCACCAGCGTAGTAAGAGATACTACAATCTGCGTAAGAGGGACGATAAATTCACTCTTGAACAAAGGGTTTGGCGAAGAAATTACGCCCTTTCTGATAAAGTCAAGGGTATTGCTGCAAAACTGTCGGTAAAATTCAAGGGGCCATTTAGAATTGCGAAGATTGTATCACTTTGGTCGTATGAACTACAGGACGATACGGGGAAATCGTGTGGAACATGGCACGCAAAGGACTTGAAAGCGCATCCTCCCGACAGTGATGAAACATGCGATACCTCCGACACTGAATCCAACTTTTTCCGGGAAAAGGGGGTGTTGTTACGGGTTACGTTAGTTTCAGAGGTTATAGAAGTAATAAACCAGAAAAAGGATACACTTATTGTTTTACTCACTGAACTTTATCATTCAAGTTCTCTTTATATAAAATATGTATGTTCAGAGCTGAGATAAGCTGCTAATTTCCAGGCCTTAAACAGAAAGATGGATTTATTAACTAGGAATGCTATAACCATTTTTCATTCAAAACTTACCAAAGACAAGTCCAGGGAAGTTGATAGTCCTGTGAAGAGTTCATCGTCCGGTATGTTGATCTACTTCGAGTAGATATCATGAATAATAAACGTCTAGTGATTGTTTTCATTATTTTGAAATTCATATAACAACATAACCTCACTTCGGTTTGTCATCTCAAGGTTTATTAGAACTACCAGGTCACTATCAATATCAGGGTTCCCAACCTAAGATATAAAGAAATACTTCGATGAAAAGATTGAAAACAAGCGGGTTTTTTTTGGATTTAAGAAAAAAAGAGAGTTGAGCAGAAGGATCGTTTTTTTGGTATTCTAGAAGGAATTCGAATAACGTGTATCGCTTGTTAGCGGATTTTTCGTGAAAAACTGGTAATTATTGTGGAAAATTTAGTCAGGAAGGTCCACTGACTATCTCAAAAAGATTTGTTCCCAAATTACACAAGTTTGATAAATTCATTTGGAATAGTTACTACTCAAGGCCACCCATCACCGAGGTAGGTTTTGTCAGCCTTGACATGTCTTACATTCAAATTCAGGAAAACCCGGTCAAAATTTTCATGTAAATGTTCTTTTTAGGGCCTTTTTCTTTCCCTCTTTTTGATTTTACGATACGGTGGCTCAACAGCCCTACGTTCACTTGGACTTTGCGTAACTGTTCAGTACGGCTTGGTTTTACTTACCGTTGAAAATAAGGATAGAATGTCTGGTTGAAGATAACCCAAGGCAGCGTTCATCACCCAAGTTCAGGTAATTGGTTGGAAAATAATTCCTCCAGGAGTGCAGTCTCTCCCCAGTTTCGAAGACGCAGTCGAAGTAGCAGCGTAGCACATAATTTTGGCGCATCATACGAACACCTAGGCCCAGCCTACTACGCCGTCATTCTCTTAGGAAGCTGTACTCAGGGCGTAAACCACGATAATCACCACACGTGAGCTGTATTGTTATCCATACTTTACTTTGTCAAAACTAAAACAAGTTACTCTATCACATTCACCTCATCATTCTATTTTATACTTACTGTTGTGAACTTTGGGTATCGATACCTTAAGGGGATTACATACTTGGATAACGATTGCGGTTACCCCTGGTTATCTACCTATATTACTCTGGAATAGAGAGCTAAAGCTATATATCGTCGACTATCACCTTCTTCACCTCGAAACGTAACCAAAGTGTAGTTTTTCTATTGGAAATTATACAACTCCCCACAATCACTCATCACAGTGTTTGAATCTTGAATCAACCCACTCCCTGAGAGGTCTTCTTCCTCGAGTAGTCTTGGATCCTCTATCGTATAATTTTGAGAAATCGGATTAGTGGCAGAGGATCCAATAAAGGTAATAAAAATAGTAACAACATTGTAGGTTATTTACTTTTCTGGTCCAAGGTTGATTATAATTTATTATATAAGTTGAATAAAACGTTTCCTTCAACCATCCACCCTCTAGTTTTATTATATATATAAAACCACTTTCTTTGTATACCTTCTACATAATAACATCTTGTGTAAACTACTTATTTCTTTAATACCAAGTTATGAATGAAACTCTTGAGTGTTTTTTGCAGCACACTAATTTCCGAAAGGGAAATAATATCTTTTTTCACAACGAGTACAAAATGAGCGTGTTAGTTTTGCATTCGTCATGAAAACACAAGTACTCGGTAGTAATCAAAAATGTGGTGTGCAGAAAACTTGATATTTGGTTAATGTGTTACATAAATGGTTTTTTGCTTTTTAGGCTAATTTCATGTCAATTGTAAATTATTCTTATTATGAGTAATAGAGTAATCCAATTGGGGTTTATTTTCGTTGCTAACAGAAATGCAGCAGTGACTATTATTCAAAATTGGAAGGAAATATTCCCAAGGAAAAAATGTAAACGGGTTATTCCGTTTTTCAAGTGTTTAAGCATATGTTTGTACACCAAATTCAATAAGTGACTGAGAATGAGAGAAAAAACAGCATTTTTTTACCGTGTAATAATGACTGCATCCATCAAGTTATTCGAAATTATAGGATTTTACTGCTATCAGTTCATTCAAATTTAACACATTTAATAAAAAATTTGTATTGTAGGTATCTCTATAATACTTCTGAGCGGCTGATGTGTATGTAATGCACCCCCGATAAATTAAAATTGAACCTGTTGTTAGTATAAATACATACCTAACATTTACGGTGAGAAGTTCATATCCAATATTTATTGATTTCATTACTGAATACGGCTTTCTCATTTGAAACACGATTCTCGAACACAGTTATAGTGTTTTGGAATTATTCATACTACGTTATTTCCATTTCATCGATTTCACGCCGCCTCTGGCTAACAATCGGGGTTCAGATATTTTTTTGAATATTGAATACCTACGCCTTTCGCTGGTAGTCATGCGTATTCACAACAAAAATAGTTTGGAGGTCATAAAATATTGTGATGGTGGGGACCACAGGATTAATAGGGAAGTGACGCTTCTTGTTCGTTATACGTAAATCTTCTTTGGTATATGGAGAATAACTGTCCTAAGAGCTATTATTAATCGTCACCATTACAATCTTTACAAATCCATTCGTTGTCAGAAATTTCACTCATCCAATACGTATGTGGTGGTAAAGGTTATTCCATCATTTTGAAGACAAATGGAATATACCCAGGATCTCTAGGAAAAGTTTCATGCCTTACTCATTGCATCAAACATTTCTATGATATACTCTGGAAAGATTTTCCTCTGGCCTGATTCCAATAGTCTTGTTTGACACTTGTCAAATTTCTCGTCACTGAGTGTAGGTATTAGGACAATGAAATGTTACATTTTTATGGCCTAAGCTTGCGTTTCTCAGAGAACAAAATTTTAATTTTTTGTTTTGTGCAGGGTGTTAGGGGTAGCCTGAATCCAAGTTTGTGGGGTTGCAACCTTTGTCCCGCAGCCGCCATCTTAAAAAAAGGGTTCAAATGTTTTTCGCGGTTCATCTGCCATCCTACAGAAAATGTATGTTAACATTTTGTTGTTCTATATTTATATATATTGTTATGATGTGAAACATGTTAGAACAAAGGAGAAATGTAAAATTGTGGATATCAAATGTATGTGGAGTAGTTCTACGTTACCAAGGATATGTCTAGCTCATTTCGGCCAACCAAAAACATCAACAATAAAAACAAATATCCAACATCCTTATTTGAAGAACTTCTCGGCTGCGGTATGATTTCTGACTGAGGAAACGACAGGACAAGAATTTCACTGACTAGACATGAAAATAAAATGAAAGGTAGTGGTTTGTGAAAAATTTCGTGAGTGAAAAACGAGACCATAGCAACGGGGTGTGTGGAATCAACAAGAAGGTACTCGAAAAATTTTACGAGAAGCCGAAAAGATTTCGAGAAGATTGAGAAACAGAAAAACCTGAGAGAAAGCTGATGATATCCTAGCCAGTAATAAGAGCCGTAAAAGAAGAAAGAAAAACTAGTATGTACTAGCTAATACAACTTCTTAGTTCCTGTAAGATACCTGATATCCAGGATTCACAAAACCAACTCATGTCCAGGTGAACTATTTCCATTGAACTTTTCCATTCCTGAGTGTATTATTCCTATTTTCGACCTCCTGAACTTTATTTGCAATCCCATATCAGAAAACCAATAGACTATTTTACCGCGAAGCAAAAACATTTTTTGGTTACAATAATCTGTTCGTTGTACAAACATTCTCTCAGAACTTGTTCGGAAACTGTACTGAGCAGAATCATTGTTTCAATTTTTCACTATATATTTTTTTTGTAAATTTAATCAGATAAGTTGGATTTCTCCTAGATCAGGAATTTTAAATATAAGGAAATTCCAAGATTTATCTATAATATAGTTGAATTTCTGATTCTCAAGAAAAAGGGTACTGAAATTGAAATAAAATTGGTACTATTTTATTTGCTTCTCTCTTTCTCTCTCACAAAATACATGACATCAAGAGACAGCCCTACAGTCCAGAGAAACCAAACCGCTGAGAAGGAATTCATCATGTTCATTGGCGTCCGTTTGAGCTAGAAAAGAGGTAAAACTAAAGAGGCATAAATACAGGAAAAAAAAGCTACTTGGCATATTTACATTTTGAAAACTATAAAGATATTTCGAAAAACAATTTTACATTGCTATAAATAAATATATAAATAAAAATATAACAAATTGACGCCCAAAACGTGGGGCACATCTGGAAAGGGCAAAACAGGAGTGAGTGTGAAAGATTTTGAGTAAAATAGAAAATATGGATTTGAGAGATGGTAAGAGAGTAGGCATGGAAGGAGATATGTAAGATGGTGATCATGGAGAGACAAGTGCAGGAGGAAAAGAGAGAGAATCAGATGGAAATTAGAATGGATGAAAAATTTAAAATGTTAATGGAATTTATAAGGAGTAATATAGGAGGTACGTCTGAGAATATGAAAGAAATGGAAGAAAGAGCAAAAGAAAATATGGAAAAAATGGAAGAAAAAGCGAAAGAAGGTATGGAAAGAATAAAATAAAGTATGGAAGGAATGAAAGGACGTATGGAAGATAAGATGGAGAAGATAGAAAAATATATGATAAGAAAATTTGAGAAAAATAAGGAGGAAATTATCAATAAATGTAATGAATTCGAAAAAAAGGTTGAACAAAATACACAATTTTATAATAAAATCAATGGGGAAATGAGTAACATAAGCAAAACAAAATAATAAACAAGTAAGAGATATGAGAATAGAATTGGAAATTGAAAATCAAAATGATAGAAATAGGAAATGTAAACAAAAACGTAGACTTACAAGAATCAAGTTCAAATAAAAAAATTTCTAGTAAAGAAAATGAAATTACAATAATTAAGGAAAAAGTAATTGCAGGCAGAAATAATGGTGATCATTCTAATGAAATCAAAGAGTTGAAAAATAAACTAAAACAATTAGAAGAAAGTAGGAAAAATGAAATAATAGAAACTAGGATAATAACAAGCTGGCAAAATTTTCAAAATAAAAATAAATTTGATGGCAATATAAGAAAATTACACCCTATAACATTAATGAAATTGTTGAAAAATGAAACAAGAAATATACAAGGAAATGAAGATTTTATTAGAGGATTTTTAGTGAATCAAACTTGTACATGGTTCAATAGTCAGGAAAATAACATGAATAATTTTGAAGATATTGAAGAATTATTTTCGAAACAATATTGGGGAGAAAATGCACAATTGATTTGAGGAGATCAATTACAATTTGGAAAATTTGATGAGAAAAGAAGCATGAATAATAATAACTATGCAATACAATTATATTCAATAGCACAGTACCCAAAGATGAATGAAGAAGAGATTGTAGGTAATATCAGTAGACATTTTGAGCAAGAAATATTTGAAATTATTAGCATGCATGAAATTAAAACTATGGCTAGGCTAAGTGATTACTTAATGAGGTTAGAAATGACTCTATCATACAGAAATTGGGATAGGAGAAATCAACGTGATAGGTATTCTAATAATAAAAATCAAAATACTCAAACAGGGTATGAAAATGGATGGGAATATAATAATTATAATAATAATGACAGGGATCAACATAATGATAGGTATGGTAAAAATAATAATAATTTTCAAACAGGTAGAGGCGCAAATAACTACAATAATAGGTATATGGGAAATCAAAATAACAGAGAATATAATAGAAACAATTATAATAATAATAATAGGGATAATTATCATAATAGACATCATAATCAACATAATTATAATAATAATCATAGAACTCAAAATCGAGGTTACAATCAACAAAACAGAAATGAATAAAACAGGAAAAGTAGAAGAAATAATTATTCTGGACAAAATGAATACAGTAGGGAAGGTAAGAGAAATTCATATTTTGAAGGACAAAATGATGAACGTACTAGGCAAGTATATTTTCAGAGAAGGTCAAATAGTGCAGAAAGATTATCTGATAATGAACAAAGACAAATAGTGCAAAATGACTCTGGGATCTCAAATTATGTACAAGAGGGAAGAAATGGGGACAATTCTACAAATTTTTAATAAATGAACCATATAGGAAGCTGGAACAACCAATTTATGAACATCCCATGGAATATATTGACTCTAATGATAATGGAAAACAATACCAAATGAATAATTTAATAACATTGCAAGGAAAAATAAGAAATAAAATAATAAAAATTTTCATTGATACAAGTTCAGAAGCATCACTTATAAATGAAAATGATTTAGGTAATGATATTGAAATTCTGAATAAAATGTTCAAAATGCCGAAAACAAATTTAGCGCGGATAAATGGGAAGAAACTAGCAGAAGCAAATAGATTCATTAATGTGAATTTGGAAATTGAGGGAAAATTAATTGAAATGCAACTATTGGTGATACAAAATATGGATATAGATGTAATAGTGGGTACAGATCAGTTGGAAAAGAATAAAGCTAAGAAAGTTTATGAAAAAAAAATCAATTGAATTAATGGAAAATTGGTTCAATTTTGAAGGTTTGAATGATAAAGTTAATCTGAACAAAGAAAATTTGTGTATTAAAAGTATATGTGAGAAGAATGAGTGTGAATATAATAATAATGATTATGAAGATAATAAATATGAATATGTAATTAATGGAAAATTGATGATATTAATAATGATTAATATAAATGTGATATAAAATATGAACATTATGTATGTGAATTATTGAGAAAGTATGAAAGGTTAACAATATATGAATCAAGAATAGCAAAGAAGTATGTACACAAAATAGAAGTCAGAGGAAGAATTTCAAATCAAAAAGTTATCCGATTCCATATAGATTTAGAGAACAAGAACAAGAGAATTAGAGAAAATGATAGAACAGGGAATAATCGAAAAATGTACCACAAATTATATAAATCCAATTGTTGTGGTAGAAAAGAAAAATAAAGAACCTAGATTATGTTTAGATACTCGAGAACTAAATAAAATAACAATACCTCAGTATGAATCTCCAATGAATATTGAAGCCATATTTGGCAGAATTACGAAAACAAAAATATTTCCAAAAATTGATTTGAAACACAGTTTTTGGTCGATTCCATTGGATGAAAGTGTCAGAAATTTCACAGAATTTTGTATAGAAGGGGTGATCTATAGATTTTGCGTTGTACCATATGGTTTACAATCAGCTTGTCCAGCACTTGAAAGAGCTTTACATCAAATATTAGACAAATATGAACATTTTGTATCACATTATGTTGACGATATTTTAATATATTCAGAGAAAGAAGAGTCATATAAGTAACATTTAGATAGGGTTTCAGAAATATTAGAGAGGCATGATCTGTGTGCAAAGTTATTACTTCCATTCGAAGGACCATATGAGGTAATGAATGATAATCCTGTAAATAGTTATAGAGTACGAAATCCAATGAACGGAAAAGAAAGAGGGGTATTCAATATTCAGAGTTTGTATCAATTTAAAGTTTGAACATATTAATAAGAAGCCAACTGAAAAAACTACTACATGCAACAAAATAACTAACTACCATAAGTAGTTTCATATTTACATTTTGAAAACTGTAAAGATATTTTGAAAAATAATTTTACATTTCTATACAAACTTATAATTCGAAAACTCTAATAGAAACAGAAATAAAAATATGAACAATATATATATATATATATATATATATATATATATATATATATATATATATATATATATATATATATATATATATATATATATATATATATATATATACACAAATTATTACCATAAACCAAAAACAAGTTGTTATTTCTCTTATATTTTCAATAAAAGTAAAAAATTCATCAATGACCATCCGGAAATAATTATTACTAAATCTGATAAAGGAAATACCACAGTCATTATGAATAGAACACAATATCAAGAATTATCACTTGAACAACTGAACAACGATACATACTACAAAAAATTGAATCATAATCCGACATCAACAATTCAACAAAAATCAAATGCATTCATTAAAAAATTACATGAAAAAAATTTAATTGATAAAAATTGTAAAGAAAATTTCACCATATATAATTCTGTCATACCTAAATTTTACGGTTTACCCAAAATTCATAAACCAGTACTAAGTTTAAGACCTATAATATCATCTATAAATGCACCCAACAGTAAAATCTCACAGTTACTCACTGATATTTTAACCAATTCATATAGCTCAAACAATCAATATTACACAAAAGATTCTTTCGAATTTTCCAATTTCATACAAGGAATGCAACTACCAAATAATTTTATCATTATAAGTCTGGATGTAATTTCACTTTTCACTAATATTCCGTTGAGATTAATCAAACAAAGTATCGATAAACATTGGAACATAATACGTGATCACACTAAACTCTCAAAAAAAATTGTAATCGAATTGTTGGAATTCATCTTTGATACTACTGTATTCATTAATAATGGCACTTATTACAAACAGATACTAGGAACTCCAATGGGAGCTACCATCTCACCTATTTTGGCACAATATGTAATGGATGATTTACTAGACGAATGTATCCCAAAATTATCTTTTCAGCTTCCTTTTATAAGAAAATTCGTAGATGATATTATATGTGCTGTACCTATTGATGAGATCGAAAATATCGAAGATGTATTCAACAGTTATGATCCACTGATACAGTTCACTGTAGAAAAAGAAAAAAATAATGCCGTACCATTTTTAGATACTCTTTTAATAAGAAATGAAAACAACAAAATCGTATTAGATTACTACTTCAAACCAACCAATTCAGGAAGATACATGAGTTATCTATCAAGTCATCCACAAAAAATGAAAATTAATTTGGTACTTGCTCTAAAAAACAGAATTGAAAAGATTTCACATCCGTCACTCATCAATAAAAATTTGAAAATAATATACGATATGCTAATAAACTGTTCTTACCCTCCAACATTTCTAAAAAAACTTTTATACAGTGTGGTCCAACGAAAACTTAACACCGCTATGTTCCGGCTTTAACATGAAAATGTGGAAAATCGCTCGGACCCGTCAATTTCTAATACAAGGGGGAACAACTTTTCCGCTGTTTTCATCCCCGTAACTTCAACCCCCTAACGGGGGTGAGCACAACCCCTTGATTTTGAATAGGGATGAGGGGTGTTGAGATACCTCATTTTGACGATCTTATCGTGTACTATCTGACCGTAAAATTTCACTTCAAAATATCCATCGATAATGAAATAACAGCGAAAATAGTGAAAGAGGCAATATGGAATTTATCTCGAGAATATTATTCGTATCCGACGCATTTCAAAGGTATTGAGTGGTTAATTTTTTGTCCAAAAAAGTAGACGGACCTTGTTTTTGTACCTTAGTCTATCGTGAATTGTTAAGAACGGTACAAGTGTGTCCAAGCGATTGTAAATTTGTAGTGGAATTAAAATGGTGTATTCCGTAGAAGAAAGGGTGGAAATGATAAAATTATTTTTCCGAAATAACGACTCTGCGCGCACAACAGCGGCTTTATTTAACGAACGACATCCTGGAAAAAATGTATCCGCTGCTTACGTTGTGCAACTGGTTGCCAAATTTGACGCTACTGGGTCAGTTGGAAACAAAAAGAGGGTGCATGAAAGAGACGAAGCGAGGGACGTGGCTGTCTTAGGTCATATAGCAATGGATCCGACCGTTAGTACTAGGAAATTGTCCGAGGTATCTGGTGTTTCACGCACAACAATCATGAGAATCCTGAAACAACATAAATTCCATCCGTATAAGATACGATTGGTTCAGGAACTGAATGAGGATGATCCCGATCGCCGACTCCAGTTCTGTGAAGTGATCAGTGAAATAATTAACGGCAATCAAAACTACATGTTCGATATCTGTTTTTCGGACGAGTGTTCATTTTACCTTAACGGCATTGTAAACCGGCATAACTGTCGGTATTGGTCAGATGAAAATCCACGATTATTTCGTGAGGTGTATACACAGCGCCCCCAAAAATTAAATGTTTGGGCGGGTATTTATGGAAATCACATAATCGGCCCTTTTTTTCTACCCGGTAATCTCACAGGCCAAATGTATCTCGATCTATTGGAGAACGCTATTTATCCAGCCCTCGTGCAAGTATTGGAGAATGCAGAAGACCATCAAACGATCATTTTCCAACAAGATGGCGCACCACCTCACTTTGTTCAACCGGTGCGTCAGTTTTTAGATGACAATTTTCCTCACGCCTGGATTGGAAGAAGGGGACATATTGAGTGGCCACCCAGATCACCTGATCTGGCTCCACTGGACTTTTTTCTATGGGGTCACCTGAAATCCAAGATTTACGCTACCCAGCCTGAGTCACTGGATGATTTGCGAACTCGGATCATTAATGAATGCCGTCAAATTACACCAGACATCTTGAGTAATGTACGTGAACGTTTTCAGCAAAACTTATATTACTGCATGGAAGTGGATGGTGCCCATTTCGAACATTTAATAAAGTAATCACAAAAGTACGTACTCTTCCACTATTTTACCTGTCATGTCGTTATCGATGGATATTTTGGAGCGAAATTTTACGGTCAGATAGTACACGATAAGATCTTCAAAATGAGGTATCTCAACACCCCTCATCCCTATTCAAAATCAAGGGGTTGTGCTCACCCCCGTTAGGGGGTTGAAGTCACGGGGATGAAAACAGCGGAAAAGTTGTTCCCCCTCGAATCAGAAATTGACGGGTTCGAGCGATTTTCCACATTTTCATGTTAACGCCGGAAAATCGAGGTGTTAAGTTTTCGTTGGACCACACTGTATAATACAACTTCAAATATAATCGATACTACAGAAAACAATCGCAATGAAATTTCTACATACAAATACTGTTCTATTCCTTATATTCCAGAATTATCAAGCAAAATCATAAATGTATTTAAACAAGAAAACAATATCAAAATTTCACAAAGAAAAATAAAACCTTTGAACAAATTACATTCAAAATTAAAAGATGAAGATCCACTTTTTGAAAAATCTCACGTAGTGTACGAAATTCCTTGCAATGATTGTGACAAAAAATATATTGGTCAAACAAAAAATAATTTGAAAACACGAATAGCTCTACACAAAAGTGATTGTAGAAATATGAGACAAAATTCATGTGCATTAACCAAACATTCTATTGAAAATGATCATACAATTGATTATAATAACACAAAAATTCTTCATATTGAAAAAAACTTGAACAAACGTCTCTTTTTGGAAATGACTGAAATTAAAACGAGAAAAAACAACATGAACAAAAAATCAGATATTGAAAACCTCAGTAAAATTTATTCGTTTCTATTAAACAAATAAATACATCTTGTATATAACTTTCATCAGTGAAAAGAACACTATGAATTTCCAAATCAATAACTTCACCTTTCATTGTCAAAATTTACACATCTCATGTTTTATCTTTACATTTCATTCACAAAAAAAAACTCAAATAGCACAAGTATGTACCTTCTATTTTTATATTTATACTTTTTGATGTCCATTTCATATTGTAGCCCTCGAAAAAGCTAATAAAAATTAGCGAAAGCTCGGGTAGCTAAAAAGAGTAATCTTTTTCTTCAGACCGAAGCCCTGATATAGAAAAAACAACTTTGTGTACAAATAGACGGTCGAGAATACTTATCATCTATATATATATATATATATATATATATATATATATATATATATATATATATATATATATATATATATATATATATATATAAAGTGGATTATTATAGCGACTGGAGAATTGTACACTGAAATGGATAGCGGGGTCTCTCAGTCAGTCCAAAATGAAAAGTCCTGTCTTACTTTGCCAAGCTTTCGCTTCTATTGTGAAGCTTCTTCAGGGCCTATAATTTATTGTTTTTGTTTTTTCCATCAACATTATTAACTATATTTACTGTAAGTATAGTTAATAATGTTGATGAAAAAAACAAAAACAATAAATTATAGGCCCTGAAGAAGCTTCACAATAGAAGCGAAAGCTTGGCAAAGTAAGACAGGACTTTTCATTTTGGACTGACTGAGAGACCCCGCTATCCATTTCAGTATATATATATATATATATATATATATATAAATATATATATATATATATATATATATATATATATATGTATACATATATATATATATATATATATATATATATATATATATATATATATTGGGTTTTCAAGTTAAGCGATACGCTATCTGGTGGCAGTTGACAAACTAAAGTTGTCTATTGAGAGTTGTCTGTGAAGGTCAAACATTGACGTAATATGCGTCATTGATATGAAATGTCGTCAAATGTTTCCTGTTTATGTTTAAGACTTTTGCAAATATATTATGAAATTTTTATCTTCGAATTAGTGAATTCACATCTTATTCAAAAATAACCACAAGTGGTGCAGGGCACTCATTGATATTGATGGAAATTATTCAATAGAGCCGTGCGCATTCAAATTTTTAGAAAACAAACTGCCCCTACTCATTCTCCAAAAATGCCTAGAGATATGTCTACCAAGAAACCTCCCTGGAAGCGATACCTCATTATAAAAATAGCAGTGAAGCCTTTAATATCCAATTTGATGCTGCTCGCCGATCCTAGCTTATCAAGAAGATACAAGAAGAACTTAGCTTTTGCCACTAAAATATATCTTGATTCGACAGAAATGTCAAGTTCACACCCAAGAATGTATCAAATAACATAGTGAATACTTTGGACATAATGGATATATGGTAAAAAACTATTGACATGGGCCGACAGATGCAGCTCCCCAATGATCCTAAAATATAATAAATATATATGTAATTGATTGAAACAGTCATGAACCAAAACTCTCATTTTATGTTATCATCGAAGCCTCTCACCTTTTCATTGGTTCCACATAACGAGAGATCTGAAGAGCACTACCCACCAACCTTCCTTTATGGAGACTTGTGACAGAGCAGCTAGTGCATACCTAGCCATATTCACCTAGATATGCACTGAAGAATCATTATTTATTGAAAAATCTATTTCAAGATTTCCCTGAATTGATCTCTAATTGAATGTATATAACTTTCTGTGTATGTGAGAAGTGAATTGAAATTATATAATAGAATCACTAGATTATGTATTTATTTTGTCATATATAAGCACTTGATATAATTTTTCGAGAGATATTTCACTCAGGTGAATTTGTACAGCAAATTATCAAATGAAGGATTTCATTCCAGATTTCAACCTCGATTTCTAGCAAATAATGTACACTGGATTTTGAAAGTACAATATCCCTTGTAATTTTCTCAGGAGCTAGCCATTATTTTTTTTATTTATTTCCTTAGGTATTTGATAAATAAAGATACAATTCACACAGGTTCATTGTGCAAAAAAGAGCTGCTTTTGAAATTTTATTTACAGTAAATATTTTATTCAACCTACCATAACAGAAGGACAGTGTTCAAAAGTTATTGATGAAAAGTTACACTTTCTATTTATACTTCCTGTAGAGACCGATTACCCTAACACCAAACATATTTTTGCACTTGAAGCGTGTTTTGCTAACAGAGTTAGTATTCTCAAGAGAAGGAAACTGATACTGAATCTAAAGACTAGGGTTGACTATTTATATACTTTACAATCTGATTTCAGTTCTACATGGACTTTGCCTGATAACTACGAATTATTCTGATTGATTTTTCAATAAGTTCACTTCTCCCGAAGATGCTTATCTTGGTGTGTCGAGTGTAAAAATATCAGTTTGGTGTTAGGGTAACTGATCTGTACAAAAAGCTTTTTCGAAAGAACTTTTACACAAAAGGTCATATCTTATTGTTTATCCATTTTCAATACTTGATTTGGTATTGCTGTTTCCGAAGCACATTGTCCATTTATTTATTCATTACATGTTCACGTCCAATACAGAAACCAACAACTGGAAGTACTCCACAACTATTTTTCTAACCCATCTACAGATTGGTTCCATGTACAAGCATACAGAAGCATATTCGTATGGACAAGGTGAAAGAATGTCTCGCTACAGTATAAGGAAATATCTAAATTTCCACAGTATACATAGGTAGACTCTTCAAAATGAAGCGATATACATTGATATCCAACACAAACTTTCGAAATATCTTCTGATGATGAGCCCAGTCAAGACTTGAATACATTCACTGGAGTTTGGTGTATTGGTAGTGTGAAGACTTTGGGAACAATAGGATGGCATGTATCCTCCAGAGTATTCCTTTTGAAATCGAATATCAACGGCTTTTTACGCCACAGCCAATATTGCGAATATACTGAATATTGTCTGAAATGCAATTTTTCTGATAAGGGGCCGTTCATAAAATACGTTCGCATACAAGGGGAGAGGAGGGGTCTGGCTGAGTGTGACAAGATGTGATAAGGGGGGACGGGGGGTATACGGCAACGTGACGTTCGCCTTTTATTATTTTTTGACATGAGCGCTAGCCAGCGTGACCACTTTTGGTAGAAATCTACTTTTTCAGTAGATTTCTGACGAAAAATGAAAAATTCTGGTATGAAAGAAATCTTCAGCAGATTTTGGTAGAAATCTACATGTGCGACATCTTCTAACGGATTCCTAAACTCGTCAGATTTTTTAATCAAATCTATAGTGACTCCATCTTTGCGAATGAATATTCAATTGAGAATGCGAATTAATCTTGTTACAGTACACTGTATTTCACTATACAAATGAAACAAAATAAAGCGATTTCTCAAGAGAATAATTTATCATACTCAGCAGGGGGGAGGTCTTGGTTTTTGTGACGAAATATTTCTAGGGGGGGTCACAAAAAGTGTGACACAGCGTGACAATGGGGAGGGGAGGGGGTCAAAAAAAGCTGATTTTAGTGTGACGTATTTTATGAACGGCCTCTAAGTACATGGATCAACAAAATCTATTTTCAGAAAATTCATCAGAATTCCGAATGAAATTTGAATATGTTTTTCTCTTTCCTCATCACACAATAAACGATACTTTCATCTTCATCCATTAAACCGCAACCTTCATAGCAACGAAATCAGAAAAAGTAGACAAACAACGAGTGACCTTGAATAGACAACTTTAGTACCAAAATCGTCACCATGGCGCTGGCAACTTAATTTGAAAACCCAATAGGAAACACCCTAAATATTAGTCAATAACCGATGTTGAGTCTTTTTACCTTTTGCATCGAACAACAAAATGTTAATGTTACGTCACAATTCTCCCTTTTCCAATTTTTTCAAACAAATTACAGTGCAATGCCACCTAATTTTCGGTTAGCCTCTGCGATAGACCCCACCCATTGTCCATACCTAAGTAGGCGAATCTTGCTAGATAGATGCTTGACCCGTACCTAAATTTTGCAGAGACATCATCATACTTTTGAAGGAAAATTTTTGTTTCTCCTTTGGGACATTTTCGAATTTCAATCGAACCTTCTTCCGGAGAATAGGTGGAAATCTGTGTGAACTAGTATATGAAGGATGGCCACTCTTCAGGTTTACCATCAAAAGTCTTCTGCATTTCACGTTCTCTCACTTGTCTGGCCATTTCGGTTTCTCATGCCAGACGGTTCTTCTGAAGGTCTACACTGACGCGTGAGTCACTTCATTTCAGGGAATACAATAATATAGAATTTGAAGAATTTACTGGTTGTTCTGCTTGTTGTATAGGGTCATTGTCCTTGCAACTCGTTTCATATCCAAGAATTCTATCTGGACGTCTTCCTTTTCCAGAAACTAGTTGTCAAAGATAATCATTATCAAGGTGTCTGGTCGAACGTGACGTCTGTCGTAACCATGAACTAGAATCATGTGAAATTTTCCCCATGAAATTTATTGAAGAAATGCTGTCTCCTCACGAATAAACTACCCAGAAGACTCGTAGGGACAAAATATTCTTTGTTTAAAAAATAACTTTTTCTCCAATCGCCTGAATGTGGCCTTCTACTCATTCTGCGAAGAAAGTAAGCTATTTCAACCTATAGTGTAGCCGCTGAAAAGATAGAATGATCACGTGAACGGCACGCACTCTTTCAATGTTTTTTTTATAAGTGTTCATTATTACACCTTTTTCCTCTACAGTTAAATGTCTTTTTTTTTATCTTTTTCTTGGAGGTGAAAGAGTGTTTCCATCCATATTATTTAATTAACGTAACACACGTAAATACAAAGCACAAATGAGTACAGTACAGGGTAAACAGTTCTTCATTTATTTCAGTTTAGAAGGCGTGGCTATGCAGGCATTTACTGTTCACGCGTCCTTGAATTCTATCTTTTGAACAGCCCGACTATAGTACAAAATATTGAATGACTTTTCAACCACTGAAGGAAAATATCATCTTACCGGCAATTTTCGGTATATGTGATGACTATATCCTTAAATTAATATCAATTCTAACTTGAAATATCAAGAAACTGCTCGTCCACACTATCCCTAAATTATTACTATTGACTTGAAATCGATTTATTTCTTCATTAATATCCCGCTTACGTAATGTTGGCCAAGTCAGTAATCTGTCACAAGAATTTGCCGTCATGAAAATTTGAATTCAAATCCATTTGTTCAATAAATATTGATCACAACTCATAGTCTTGTAGCAGAATATTCACAATTGACCGAAAAATGGAAAATTATAGTGATTCTTCATCCAACGAAACCAATTGTACACCTCCTAATATCAGAAAATCGGCGAATAATGCTAGCGTAGAACAGCTACCTACCTGTTTCCAGCTTCAAACTAATTTCCCAACATCTCTCGAAATTAGCGTTTGGAGAAAAAAAAAGTGGGGTCATTTACCTTGCCTTTCATTCACTTTTCATCTACAAGCATTCACATTCGTTAGTTATGGAGTTGTTTAGCTGTTGAAAATCTTTCACAGAATGAAAAGAACTTGAAACACCTTGATAACTTTTGTGTAATATTGAATGTAGACAAGTATTCATTCATTAGAAGTGAGGAAAGATTACCCCAATTACCAGATGAAAGTTATGTTGCTGAGATAACTGCGCCAACGTATCCAAATCTGTCTTGGACATTTGATTAAGTTTGATAAACTTGAAGGATATGCCTCGTAATATGCTACAGTTTCATATTTACTCAAAATTGGCAGAGTGCCTGCTTTGGGAAGAATTGTGATGACTATGCATATCCAAAAAAAATCATATCTGGTATATATTCAATGAATAATTGAACAAGACAATGAGGTGCAAACATTTTCGTAAGGAAATGATAAGACAAGAAATATTCTCAATAGTATTTGATTTCTTTTGAATATTCAATTTATTAAGATGTTCATTGAAAAAATTATATTTCTTTCGGAGACTCCGAAGTTTTGAGAGACTATTTCAAATTATTCTTGGTGAGAGTGAATGATTCATAGATGATCAAGTGATGAAATCCAGTATTAATTTTTGCTTCTAGGCGATTTTGGGACGTATCACAGTTACAATGATCATTTCAAGTAAGAGTTCTTCAAGATATCCCAAAATCTTCAATTTTGTATCCGTTTTGATCTTGCTTCAGTAGAAATAAATGAATACATTATTTCCAATGGTTGATAAGCTGATACTGGATCTTTCATATTATTGATATGAATGTTCTCTTGAAAAATTCATTCATAATGTTCATCGTCATTATATATACTTTAGATAAACAGATCAATGATATCGTCATTCGTAGGCATAAATAAAGCGTGGCAAATCTAATCTCTCATAAATCATGTCACGTTTGTGGGTAATTGTATTTTCGATAACTTTTGTAGCTGTAACAGCTACACCCACCAATATCACTGGAGTGGGTGCAAATTGTATTATAACACAATTCAATCAAGTTGCATCGGTAGTCAACAGCTGCACCAATATTATTGTGAAAGATCTTGTAGTAAATGCTGGACAAACTCTGAAACTCAACTTGAAACCAGGAACAACTCTTACGTTCCAAGGAACAACTACCTTTGGATATGCTGAATGGGCTGGGCCATTCATTTGGATAACAGGCAATAAGATAACAGTGGTAGGAGCTCAAGGTGAGCATATATGACTTCATTTTAATGTCTGTGTATAGGTTAATGATAAGGGGATGTTCACTTCAATGAGCTCATTACGAACAGCACTGTTTTGATGCAATGACTCGAGTAAAATCTGAATAATTTTTGAGTGAGGTATTTTTATCTGATCTGAAACTTCTTGAGATGGTCATTTATTGAAAGATAGTTGAAATATTATTCATTGGGAATTTCAGCAACTGTAGGGAAAACCAAAAAACTCACCGTGCTACCGGGTCTGTTGGAGTATTCAATCCAGATATCCCACCTCATCAGTTAAGTAAGATGCTAATTTTTGTGAGAGAATTTTCAAAACTGGAAAGTTTTTTCCTGAACTTCCATACAAGTCATTCAAATAGTCAGTGCTGTGTCTATATTGATATATGTTTGTGAATATTCAATTCATTCTCCGTTTCAACCTCGTGACTCATATAACATTTCCTAGTATATAATCAGCCTCTGTCAACTGGAATGACGAATACATCTTCATCAGTTGAGTGAAATGCTCATTTTCATCATCAACTCCTTGGTTGACGCGATGTTCTTTGAGCATTACAAAGATATTTCGTTCGGATGAATCTGAAGATAAAGTAAATATAAGTAGTTGCCATTCATACCGATATCAATAAGACTTGTTGATATCAGTGTGAATAGTTTCATATCAAAATGCTAAATGTCGTATCTATCTGGAAAGAATACATCCCACCCTATGGATATTCCTCTACAGTAACTCCCGTGAGATCAGCTCTTTATGTTTGAATGAATAACATCTTAAAATTCTTTCGAAATTGCGAATTACTGGCTTATCGAGACCATCATCGGAGTGCCACAATGTAGAAAAGACCCATGATGTAATTCACTACCTTCTTCAGACGTGTTATTGCACTTTAATGTAGTGCCATCATTTCGATACCATAATACTCCTGACGTTGTATTTTGGTGTGAAACACGTGAAGCAGTTCTATATACCGTCCAGGGAAAATCATTTAAAGTGTTTCTATCAATTACGTTATCATGGACATCAGTTACTCGAAAAGATCCATTATATAATAATAATTCGTACTACTTGAGTTTTGCTACTTGTGTATGGATTCCGAAGAATATATTTTATGTACATATATAGGAGTATGCAGTTTATATTGAATGTCTTGAAGAAGTCCATTCTTTGGAAATACTATCAGATGATGAATAACACTGACTTCTGAACACACTTTCTGAAAGAAAAAGAAACTCTGACATGAAGGAAAAATGTTTCAAGATATCCTCGACACCAAGGGGGTATTTTTTTTGTTCTATGTTACTTCTGAAATTCCGAATATATCTCAGAAGAATGACTGGAAAGTTCAACACCCAAATCTTTCCACTTTTATATTATTAAGCTCAAATGAGAATTGTATAAACATTCGCTTTTCAGATGAGCTTGATACTTTGTGAATTTATACAAATATAGCACAGAGCTATACGATTGTTTCAAGAGAAAAAATAGTTGAATATCACTCATCAGAAGTTAGAGATCGTTTCATGCTCATTTAATTTGTAGCACTATACGAAAGATGTTATTTTTTCATGTTCTCCCTCTTATCAAATACTTTTTCGAAAGGGCCCAGAAGGCAGATCCTTGTCCTGGGTGCCGAAGCGCTCAAGAGCGTCTTTAGGACCGAGCCTTAGACTTCTTGTCCACACCGACCTGTATATATTCATAATTCATAGGATAATATTGGGCTGAAAATGGCAGGAATCACCAATCCATTTCGTCTATACCCACTAACTCAAAATAACGGAAGGATCACTTGTAGACTACCTTCTGAAATGATGCACATCTTTTGATAATGGTATTTGAAGAGGAACTGTACACTTACAGGTAACAAACTCGATGGTCAAGGAGCCAGATGGTGGGATGGAACAGGAGACAAGGGAAAAAAGAAGCCACAATTCATGACCATTGGAGCTTCCGGTGGATCGGTAATGAAAAATATCAACATATACAACTGCCCTCATCAATGTGTTGGCGTAGCAGGCAGTAATGGTCTAACTATTTCCAACTGGAACATTGATTGTTCCGCTGGTAATCCGGTGAATGGGGTAGGTTATCTTTAGCAAATCAAATATGACATCCAACGATTATGGAGAATTGTTTTTGGTCAATCAATAACAGTTCTACATCTTTAAAAAATTCCTAGGGACTTCGTGAGATATCATATTTCATGATTTACTTTGAATGGAAATGACCTCCCAATATCGATATACGTGTCGACAAATGAGACCCATTTATTATAGTGAATTTCCAGAAATTAAGGGCGATCAACACCGATGGATTTGACTTCGCTGGGTCCCATAATATTGTCCTCCAAAATATCGTCGTTAAAAACCAAGACGATTGTATTGGTGTAATTGATGGTTCGAACATGAGATTCACAAATCTATGGTGCTACGGGGGTCATGGATTGAGTATAGCAACAGGAATGAGTAAAACGGATTATAACAGAAACATCGCTTCAAACATTGTTTTTGAAAACTGTCACGTGATCGATTCACGAAACGGAATCCACCTAAAATCGATTGCAGATGGAGGAAGAGGAAAGATGACTGGAATTACCTACAAAAATATTCAAATGACAGGTCAGTGATATCGACCAAAAAATCTAAGTAATATTCCAATTTCCAGTGAGGAAGTTCAGACCAGTTTTACAAACCAGACTCCCGATTTTTCAAATGTCTGTTAACTCGGCAATCAAAATTGTACTGGAGGAATTTTTAACTTTTCTTCATGAGCTCATATCAAAGAGGATCATTCTTCATCTATTTACAATTAATCAATCAACTCTCAGTCGGTTGATCGATAGCTAGTTGGTCACTCAAAAATATTCTTGTCAGTAGCTGAACAGATAGACAGAAGAAAGCATACTGGGCTTGACGGGACCTGCGTGAAACGGAGTTGGATAAGCTCTTCTTCCTTTCACCATTTCTCTTTCGATTGCGTTCAGATAGTAGAACCTTTCGATTTGAAGATTCCTGTGTTGTCGAAAACACTTCGCAATGGTATGTTTTTGAGAAAATTAATTTGGCTTCTACTTAGAAGATCACAAAAAAGGGCCAACTATTGCTAGCATATTTTCACGTTTTATCGGACTGGGTGTAGCTTAGATTATTCCACCAAAATTATTTGAGCATTTAGAATCTTTTAGTTATTTCTTGAATCTACAACTCAAAATCAGTGAGACTCACCCTTTCGAGCGCACTCGACAAGAGGAAAATATTAATATCATCACAAAATATTCAAGTTGTATGGAACAGTTCCTGCCAAATTCATTTCGATATTTCAGGAATAACTAACTACGCAATCAACGTGGAACAAAATTATAGAAATAATATGGGCCCTTCTGGACAGCCAAATAATAATGTTCCGATAGACGGTCTCACCATTAGTGGGATATCTGCCACCATGAAAGGACCATATGCTATGCCAGTCTACATCTTGTGTGCTTCTGGAGCCTGCAATAATTTCAAATGGTCTAATATAAATATCAAGGGCAACGCCAAGCCCAGCACATGTAATATTCATCCTTCGGGTTTTAATTGTTAATGAAATATTAAATGATGAAAGGTTTCTTGGGTTTCATTTAATCATGTTACAGTGAAGGTTTTCACGGATGCTTGAGTATGCGAAATTGGTTTTCTGGGAGTTTATCCGTAGCAACAGTTGCTAGCATGTATAATTGAATGAAATTATAGCGGCACGCAGACAAATCATAATAATTTGAGGAAAATAAACTTCTTCGAGCGGGATTCGAACCCACCACCTTCCGTTCTCTAGGTGGATGCTCTACCATTGAGCTATCGAAGACCCTGAGTTCTCCATCGAAAATTTCGGAAGTCATTCATCTCAAATTCTATTGTTAGTTGTTATTATTCAATACAGAACCTTCGGCGGTTTTCGACTGAGGGAGGTGTCAGATAGGAAGGATATATATATTCATTATCATATGGTCTTAGTACCAAATTGTCCCTTTCAACCGAAGCGTCGTCGATGTTTATCGACTTCAGCAGGTATCAGGTGTAGATACCAACCAAATGATTTCAAGCCGGAAATAGAAACGATAGATGTATTAGTGTCTGTATAATTAACGATTGAATGAAATTATAACGGCATTCAGACAAATCATAAGAATTTGAGAAAAATAAACTTCTTCGAGCGGGATTCGACTGACTTCCGAAATTTGCGATGGAGAACTCAGGGTCTTCGATAGCTCAATGGTAGAGCATCCGCCTAGAGAACGGAAGGTCGTGGGTTCGAATCCCGCTCGAAGAAGTTTATTCTTCTCAAATTCTTATGATTTGTCTGAATGCCGTTATAATTTCATTCAATTGGTAATTATACAGACACTAATACATCTGTGGTTTATATATATATATATTGTATATTATGTATATATATATATATATATATATATATATATATATATATATATATATATATATATTTGATCGGCTAGGCTTCCGCGGTCAGAAATGTGCTGGCTGGAACTTCCGGTTGATCCGCGTCTGGAAAGATTTACTTGTCTACGTTTCGACTCCCATTTCGGAGCCATTTTCAAGACTTAGTGACCTTGCGTCTAGGTCTGAGTTGTCTCACTAGCTGGCTATCATCACTGGAGATCGAGGATAGAAGGTTGGTGGGATTTAAGGGTTCATTAGTAGTTATGGCAGGATCAGGTATCGGACGGTCGATGGGAGGTTCGAACGGATTGGTTCCCAAGTCGGAGTGAATAGAAGTATGTCGGACCAAAAGTGGTTTCCAGGTATTGGGGAGTCTTTGAGAATCGTCGCGTTTATTGAGACAGTTGGGACGTTTTTCGATTTCAATGGCTTCACGGGTAAATCCATCTCCAGTGATAATAGCCAGCTAGTGAGACAACTCAGACCTAGACGCAAGGTCACTAAGTCTTGAAAATGGCTCCGAAATGGGAGTCGAAACGTAGACAAGTAAATCTTTCCAGACGCGGATCAACCGGAAGTTCCAGCCAGCATATATATATATATATATATATATATATATATACCTATATATAATAACTATTCTCATTCAATTTTATATTTATTTTCAAATTTTCTATGCTTCAATAGTACAGTGAACTCGTACTTTTCTGTGACGTTGTACTCAGGTCTCATTTTATCAGAGAATTTAAATTGAATGCTCATTATCATTTCATATCTTTTTTTGCAATCATTCCAAATACTTAAAATGAAATCTAGATTTTGCTAATCGTTCTCAAGTGGGGAAATTCACAAGATTATTACGTCTTTGTTTGCGTGCAGAAAAAAATGAGTTAATAATTTTTTTCATAACTCCAGTTTCAAAATGGACTTTGAAATGTATGTGGACAATATCGGTCAGCATTTCTGATGGAGAGAAACGTTTCAGATGCTTATCTAAAATTATGGAAAATCTATGAATCGATTATGGCTTCGTTCATTTTCCCAAAATTTATATTTTGTACATGTAGGCTTTCTGTCTCCGTCTGACTTGAATTCTAAGAGGGGAATGTGAAAGATTCGTTTTCCATATTCTCCAACTCATCAGCTACCATAATTTTCTTGTATATTCTTCCAATCTTCACTGAATTTTCGAAAAGAAAATCCTCAAAAACTGTTCAAGAATAGGGAAATGTGTTTCCTTTCGGTATCAGGATACTGATTTGTTTGTACTAGGAATGAAATAACTCTTGGGTCACTGATTTCTTTGATGATTCTATTGCCGATTTTTCGAAAGGATTTCGAGGATTGGGTACCAAATGAACCGAATGTTTCAATTCCTACTGCATAGAAAATTAGAGTTATCTTCCAAAATCTGATATCTTGTTTCCTTGAATTTTCCGCTGATGAAGGTGCTGAACAGAAATTGATGGAATATGTCATGGTACCAAAGTATTCACAAAGGCTAAATCCCACAGCAGGTTATTCTCTTCGTCAAGGGATGAGGGAGGTTCTGAAATCGAAGATATCTTGGTCTAAACTGAAGCACGTTTGATAACATCATCTTTTGGATGGAACTGCCTGCTCCAACTGAGTTGGAGCAGTAATCAATAAATTCAAACATATACCTACATGCCAAATCGTACTACCAGCTCACACAATTGCAATCCGTATTCAACACGCTGGTGACGGAAACAACATAGAGACAAGCCAAGCTAACAGAGACTGTCGAAGCGCTTCGACAAATTGGCTATGGAACACTTCCAATCAGAAGAGCAATCCAGGCACAAACCAAATCAAGACAAATTAGTATAGAAGACCTACTGGAACTTCAAAAGTCCGTTACACTACCTCTCATTGAAGAAACCACTGACAAAATTGGGGGATTAATGAGGAGACAAAATATAAGAACCCTTTCCAAACCACAAAATGAACTCAAATGACGGTCTTCTACCAATTGTATAGGTTTATCTATTTATAAAGCCAGATTTTAAAAGTGAGACTAACAAACTCAGTAGGTCAGTCAAAATGATGATTAAAAAGGGACAAATTAGAACCTCCATATAGTAAGTAACATGATATCTTTGGAACGTTCATTATACAAACGAAGAAAAGTTGAAATTGACGATAAGTGAAAATTTTTGAATTGTTTTAATTATGTACTCATCATGGGAAAGAATATTTGTCAGATAATTAAGTTTTGTAAACATAGAGATAGTATCTGAAAGAGAATATTAGAAATTTTAAATGGAAGATAGACGTATTTTTGAAAAGAATGTGATTGGTGCAGGAGAACAAAGAAAGAACGTGATGACGGTAATTGGTTGATGAGGATTTTGTTTTTGGAATTTTGAAAAAGAAAGAAATTTGAGGAGGAGAAAAGAAAAGTCCATTTTACAAGTAATTTACAACAAAATAAAAAAAAGCAATAGTTCAGTACAATACCAAATGTTAGAAGGTCACAAGTGTTATTTGGAGAAAGGAAATTTTGTGGAACGTGTATCTGAACCAAAATTTTCGGAAGATGGGATTATTTTTTCTTTGAATGCTGTTTCCTGATCCAGCAATCAAAAGTATAAGCCAATATTGAACGAAATAAATTATTTGGAAGTTGCAGAGATACCAAAAACAATAGAATCAAAGGTATTTTTTTAATATATTTTCCGGATATCCAGTTTCCTTCAGAATTGCTGTTTCATCGTCCATTTTCATCAAATTACAACATTCGATCAGTTGGAAGTGATTATATTGATGAACTATTGATCCATTGCTCGCACAAGTTTCGACTTCTGAGGGTTGACGTTCGTCAGCTGGTTAACGAAAACGAACGAACGAACAACTGTTATTTTGAGTTTTAACGTTAGAATATTTCATTGCAAGAAAGTGTTAGCCCGAACATTTTAGAACAAAATTAAAGTTAGTATTAATAGTATTTTAGTATAAAATATAGAAAATGTTTAGGTCAGAAGTAAAAGGTAGCTTTCTCACAAGATTGGTATTTGATAAAAAAAAGTCAGATTTCACAGAACATTCTTTTCATTTTGATAATTACTTTGTAAATCTCGAATCAATTCAATGTTGAGAATTATATTATCATTTATGTGTTCATTGATATCAAATTTTCATTATAGCCCAAAAACCCCAATGAGATTGAAAGTTTTCATTTATTTTATGGTATTTGACAGAATTGTTAAAATTGAAGTTTTGATAAAATAGTTCAGAAAATAAATTATTCGATACATAAATTGAAGAAACATAAAAAAAATAGAATTTGATAAACAGAAATGATATTGATAAAAAATGATAATTGAATGAAATTGAAATGAATTGAAATAAAAATAAAATTGAATAAATTAAAATAAATTTAAATGAAAATAAACTAAATTGAAATCCAATAAAATGAATTAAATGGAATAAATTGAATTGAACAAATTAAATTGAAAAAAATCAAATTGAAATAAAGTAAAATAATGCAAATGATTTGCTAAATAGTTCGAATCAAAATAAAGTTGAATGAACTTAGATTTAATTTAGCAAATCAATTAAATTAAAACTAAATGAATTGAAATGAATTGAAAAAATAAATAAACTGAACTATATCAAAATAAATTGAACGAAATTCAAATGAAATGAATGGAATAAAATAAAACTGATATAATATTAAGAACATTTATTGATATCATAGTTGTAATATTTTATCGATATAACAATATTGGCGTCCAACGTGGGGCTAGTTCAAAAGGACTATCTGGAAAGGTAGAATTGAAAAAAAAAAGTTCAGGAAAATAGTTGAGTGAAAAATAGGTGTGACAGGAAAGAGTGAAGAGTTTCGAAAGTTGGAAGTGAAAAAAAAATTTGAATGAGTTAAAATGGATTTGAGGGTTGTAAAAAGAACAGATATAAATGTATAAGAAGAGGAAATACAGAGTGGAGATCATGGAGAAAATATTGGAATTCAAGAGGTTGAATGATGAAGAAGAAGAGGAAGTGAGCAAGCAGTTCATGGAGAAAGTATAGGATTAACGAGTCAGATACAAATGCTCACGCAATTCACATCAAATAATACAGAAAGTGTGAAAGGAAATATTGAAATTGTGAAAGACAACACGAAAAAAGATGTGGGAAATATGAAAGGAAGTATCAGAGAAGACATGAAGATTCGAATAACAAAATAGTGAATTTTATGAAAATACTAGGAAAGAAATATCGCAAATGAATAAGGACATTGAACAAGATAGTAGACGAAATGAAGAATCACGAGTAGAATTCACAATAAATAATAAAAATATCTTCAAGTTAAATGAAACAAGTTAATAGGAAAATAGAAAAGAATCAAAGTTTTTCTAGGGATAATTTTTATATATATTTCAAAGGGGAAAATTTGTTGAATCAACCTTGTGTTTGGTTCAAGAGTTGGGAAAGTAACATAAATACTATTGATGATTTTGAACGATGATTTTAAGAATATTTTGGAGTCACAATGCACAGTATATATTTACGGATAAATAATTAGGCATTTAAGACAGGATATATTTGAAATGATTTCCGTGAACGAAATGAAAACAATGTCTAGGTGACTACTTATTAAGATTAGACAGAACATTTGCAAATAAGAATACGGGAAATAGAGATCAAAGTCAAAATTATCAAAATTATAGCAACCATAATAATAGCAATAATAATAGATTACAAAACAATAATAATTTTCGAAGAAAGAAGAAAGAAATTTTTTTTAACATCAATCAATTAAGGAATTTCAATTATAATAGGGAAAATAATACTGATAGGAATTTTAATCAGAATCGAAATGGATGTAATAAGAATAATGGAAATAATTACACATTATGAATATAATATGAATCAAAATAATAGGAGAGAAAATGAAAGAGACAATGACATCACATTTATGGGATGAAATTCATGAATTGAAAATCAGGATAAAAGAGAAGAAAAGACAGGTACATTCTCAACGTGAAGACACGAACAAGACAAACGAGACAAACAGAAATAAATCAAAACAATCCGTCACATGATTTTACAAAAAAAAAAAAAAAAAAAAGTCATTAGATAAACCATACAAATTGTACAATGTAGCTTATGAACACCCAGTAGAATTTATAACACTGCATGACAATCATGAAAATGAGCAAATGTTAGGATTATCAATATTAGAAGAAAAAATTGGAGATGAACAAGTAAAATATCATTAGATAGTGGTTCTGAAGCATCATTATTAAAAATAAATATTTTGTCAGATATATCAGAAATTTTGAACAAAATAGATAACATACCTAAAACAAATTTATTAGGAATAAATAGAAAGGAAATAGCAGAAACAACAAAATTTATGAAATAAAATTTGAAGATAAATAAAAACAACATTGAATTACAACTATTGATAGTTCCAAATATGGATTTTGATATTATCATATGTACTGATCAGTTAGAAAGAAAGAATGCAAAAATAAATTATGGAATCAAGGATATGAAGATGGATGACAATTGGTTTGAATTCGAAGAATTGAATAATGAAGATAAGAATATAGAAAATAATATTTTATGTACAAGATGAATGAATGTGGAATGTGTTTATGAATATGAAAATGGTAATAATGGTAAAAAAATGCTTCAAAATATTCAAAAGAAGATAATAAAAAAAGAATTGAAGGAACAATATTCAAGAAAATGGGAACTGATAATTATAAAAAGCTTAAGAGTACCTGACAGCAAAGAAGGAATATGTGCAAAACTTCAGTTATCGTTTGAAGGTCCATATGAGGGATAAATTATGAATCTATAAGTAATTATCAATTACTTAATATTAATGATAGGAAAGTAAGGGGTGTTTTTAATATTGAAAGTTTATTTGAGTTCAAACTTTAAATAGTATTATTGTTTGACATTGGAGAGTTGTTTTCGTATAAATTGAATAATATAAAAAAATCGAATATAATTTTGGGGAATTTGTTATGCTCTGGTTCCATCTGGCTCTCGACACATTGCAGTCGTCGAGTGAATCCTATACGTTTACCCATACGTTTAGCGGTTGTCTGCATGATGTCTGAAGCTTTGCTGATTTTTGCCTGTCTTATCGATATTCTGAAAGATTCAGGTTGAAATTATTATTTAACAAGTTTGTGAAGGTTATCGTTCAGTTCCTGTTAGCAGCATATGTACAACATTGAATTTGCATTTAATTCTTCGTTTCTATTCATTTCATATGAAATCCAACCCAATTTCGTTTTCGTTGCAATCGGTATTCAGGTCGTTGTACAACATCTCTGGAAACGTTCGGGGCTCCTTCAAACTCAAGCGAAATCAATCGCGAAGCGAATTCCGCAGCGAATAATTTCGCGGCGGAAAAAATCGCTTTCCTCCATTCCGACACCTATGTCCTCAGTTATAGACATGACGTAGTTCTTTGAAGAAGAGTCACATCTGCCTTTAGCTTCATTGGAAGAACAAGAAAAAAAAAAAGAGGAAAACGACATTTTCTTATTAAGATGAATACAACCTTTTTCTATACCAAACCTTTCCATACTTTATTATTGTTGAAATTTCCGGTAGAGAATATTTCACGAGTTGCAATACTTTCAAAAATAGAACATGAAATGCATGAAATGAATTTCTAAAGACGACAATATGAAGAATATCTTCCTTCGATGCTTCGCTATGATGAAAAATGATTCCACTCTCGAATGACTAACCAAACCACAGTAGAGAGCTACTGTGGACAAACTTTCGACGAGCTGTCAGATTGAATAAAGACGATATAAAAAAAAACAGTGTACGAATTATCGTGAAATTTATTCCTCAGGTTCCAGTGAAAATTAGTAGAACAAATTGCTACTATCAACAAGTCGAAATCTTATTGTTATCAATAATAATGGAATAGTTGATATTTTGTTTGTGTTTTTTTCAAGCAATGTCAAACTAGTACTAAAAGTTTCGGTTAGGCGAATTAAATTTCTCCTACCTAGGCAAAGCGGTCAATGTCGTTAGAGTGGGTTACGGACCTATGTTCTCAACAAATTATGTTGTTCTTCTCAAAAAATTCTTGGAATTATTTATAGAAAAAAAGGTTGTAGTTGTAACTATCAGTTTGAAAAAAGTATTCAGCAACATTGAGACGTTTGTTCTAAATTGTTCTATAATTGTTTTTTTCCATTAATTAGCCGACGAAAGTCAACTCTCAGGAGTAGGAATTTGTGCAAGCAATGGATTAAATAGGCCTCACCTTTCAACGTGCAATTACCCAGCATGGTGGCCTGGCGGGGAATCGAACCCCTGCCTCCCACTCAGAAGGCGAACGTGCTAACCCTCTACACTACCGAGACCAGTTGGTGGAACTGATCGCAAAATGTAGAATTATGATCAGGAAACAAAGACAAAAGAGAGCATCGAACCGAGGTTGTGGCAAAAAAAACGCTGCACCAAAACGAAACTTGGCCTCGGTCTGTGTACCCCCACTAGTCGCCATGTAAATAAAGGGGAGCGATTTTTTTGCCGCGAATTCAATCTTCGCGATTTCGCTTGACGATTATTTCCGCTTCGCGATTATTTTCGGCTTGGTTTGAGGGATCCTTCAAGCAAATGTTGTCTTGTCCAGTCAACAACATTGGAAGTTTTGTTATACTGAGAATGGGACTTTCGGTCAAATATGAATGATGAAAGTTTGGGAAGGTGAGTTCAATTTCTCCACTGTACGAACAATCTTCTATCTGGATACACCAGCGTTTCAAAAATCTCCTGAGATGTCGATGTCGAGGCATAGTCGAGGCAAATAAAGTCTTTATAACATCGACTCACATCATTTATACAAGAAAGAACAACATTAGCAGTACGCAGAAGTACACCATTTTCTTTATTTTCTTTAGCTAGGACATTCTTATGAGAGGTTCTTTCTGTGGAAGTCGTGGCGATATTTCGGCGATTAGGTTCAGGATTCTCCTTGTGCATAAGTTAATTATGGGGCATCTTGCAACCATTCAGTCCACATATTTCTCTGTTTCTTCACTTGTTCGTCTGATGATTTTTTCTCGGGCAAGAAAAATGAATTTCCAATTTGTTAATCTCAGTACATCTAATATCAGTGTCAAGAACTATTCGCAAATCGGAATTTCAATTGTTTTTTCAGAGCAGAACCAACAAATATCTGGAAATTCAATGGAGGTTGAATAGGTCTTTTCATATTTGTGAAAATCGTTGTTCTGATTGGATTTTGGCGATGGGATCGGTCTGCTCACATAACATGTTGGTATTGTTATCACTGACTGCCATTTGATTTTTTTTTCTAGATTTGGTTCAAAATAAGAAGAAGAAGAGAAATCCCAAGTAGTTCGTGATATAGAAAGATAAGTAGCTGTTTATGAACGAATATTATTGAACGCATCCAATAAAACGTGTCGTCTATAAGTGCGCAGGTACTTCCCTTTCACGTTCAGTTCTTGTTTATGTTTGGAAATCACAAATATACCATTGGGGCAATGAAATATGTTTCGGAAGTATCGATAAGGTTTGCCTTTAATTAATTTCCCACGTAAACGCCTTGGCCTTGGATACTTATCAATTTTATCGGCGATTTGTTTTTTGTTCAATTAAAAGCTATACAATTCATTATAAGTGTTTACGTGAGATGCGGTATTATCATCGCATCAACTTGATCGTAGATCATACGTCATGATGAAGATGTGTATATTTTCGAACATTTATGAACAGGTTGTTATATCACCATGAACGCTCGTTGAATGTTATATGCAAAAGAATCAGTATTATTCTGGTTTGAGTCCAATTCTAGAGACATGACTGAGTTTCAATCCAGAGTTGAAAGAAAATTTATGGTTGATATTTGTTTTGGATCAGAATGTTAGAGAACTGGATATAATTTCAGCAATAGTTCTCGGTATATCTGCCCTGCGAGTTTTTCAACTTAAAAATAACTTGATATATCATGAGACTTGACAAACTTTCGAAGTACACTCGGTCCTTGAAAAGGAAAAAAAATATTTAGGAGTAGGTACTGAATGCGCCAAAGTAATCATCCAGTAATTCTCAAAACTAGCGTTTGGGGAAAAATGGGGTCAAATTCCTTGCCTTCAATTCACATTTCATGAAGAAGCATTAACAATCGTTAATTATCGAGTTTTTTTGGCGGTTGAAAATCTTTCGCAGAATGAAAAAAGCTTGAAACGCCTTGATACGTTTTGTGTATAATTGAATGTAGATAAGTATTGATTCATAAGATGTAAGAAAATATTACTCTAATTACCAGATGAAAATTATGTTGCTGATATAACTGCGCCATCGTATTGAAATCTGTCTTGGACATTAGATAAGGTTTGATAAACTTGAGGGATATGACTCGTAATATGCTACAGTTTCATATTTACTCAAAATTGGCAGAGTGCCTGCTTTGAAACTCGGTATATCTGCCTTGCGAGTTTTTCAACTTAAAAATAACTTGATATATCATAAGACATGAAAAAACTTCGAAGTTCACTCGGTCCTTGAAAATGGAGAGATCATATTCAGGATTAGGTACTATAGAGATTATCGAATTTTTGAAACGCTCAGGAATAATGGTACTCCCACTATTTTAAAACGTTCATTACATATTTGACAACTGTTAGGTAATATGTATGATTTGACCTGATAAATATGATCTCATGACTACGTGCAATGGCCCTATTTCAGCTAATTTCTAATCTTTTCGGTTGAAATTTGCGTTACCGATAATTTTGCAAGAAAGCGTGATATCTGAAAATTGCAAGTTTATTTTCACATTTTGGCGGAAGTACCCGAGTCCGAAGGACGAGGGCTCAAAATATGAAAATAACCGAATGCAATTTGTATAACATATCACGCTTGAATGCAAAATTATCTGGTCATTTTTATGCACGAATGTAATTCATTGGAATATTTCTCGAGTAAAGAAATTCTCAAGGAAATGTTATTTTTTGTTAATTTATACTTTCCTCTATAGATTGTATGGAGTACTCACCTAAACGCGAAATGTTTTTCTATTTTTGAAGTCTATCTGACATTTATTTGTGTTGTTCACTGACGTCTAGCGATACGGTTTCAAATGTGTTGTTATGGTGACTTGATATAATGCAATTACCGCTGTAAGTTTTCGATAATTGCATTGCTCTTGTGGGACATTTCATATATGGGGAAATATTCATGGCAATGCACTGGAACGTTTACATTGAATTTTGAATGTGGCGCCTGTTATTCTTTGGCGTTTGCTTGGCAGTAGTTTCGATGTTCTCGAAATTTATTAAATATTTGTTGTTGAAAATTGTTATTCAAAAGTGACAGTTGTGTGTTTATGTCTTTTTGGTATTTCAGATTAGATATTGCGCGCGAAAATTATATATTTCGATAATTCTAGAGCAAAGTATCAGTACAATTTTTCGTAAAAATGCCAAAAGAGTTGAAACCGCTGCCAAGAGTTGTAGACATCTTTTGAAGGAAAACGAGATAATGTATTCAAGGAAGTCAGAAGCAGATGGCGCTAGATAAGATGGAGGTGAGTCAGCTGTCATTTGTCTTTTTTTAATGACTTGATTTACTTTGCATTCATCAATTCATTTATTGATGCTTTCACAGTATAGGTGCCATCTTTTCCCATCGTTTCTTTTCCGAATGCAACAAAATGAATGGTAACTGGATGGAATGTACAGTTTATTTCGATCTGCTGAGTTTGTTTGATCCACAGAACTGATAGAATTCATAGAGTGCTGTGGTTTGAGCCCAAATGTTACTGGCAGCGCCTGACTGGAGAAAAATCGGATATCGCTACCATTCCATGGCATTCAGACGCAAAATGATGTTCGAATCTGAGCGTATGATGGACACGAATTATCAAAGAATCAAAAGTTTGATGTGGATTACGTCGGTGTAACTGAAAGAGACAAAGTCATGTGAGACATGCTGATTTCTGGAAGAGATTGAGGTTTTTTTTGGATATCAAAATTGTCATGGTATACCTAAATTGCAATTGATTAAGATGTCTTCTTTAAGACATTCATTAAGTACCTCTCAAACTCAATATTTATTTTTGCTTTTTGATCATTTCGAGTAACAGTTCTTCAAGGTATTCCATACACCAATTTTTGGTTGGGCATCCAATTATACTGAGCTGAATGAATCAGTTTTGATTGTGTCTTTAACTTCAGAAAAAATGAATGAATACATTATTTCCAATGGCTGATACTGGATCTATAATTGATGTTTTCATGAAAAAATCCTTTCATCGTCATTATATACTTGAGATAAACCGATCAATGATATCGTCATTCGTGGGTATAAATGGAGCGTGGCAAATCTAATATCTCATAAATCATGTCACGTTTGTGTGTGATTGTATTTTCGTTAACATTTGTAGCTGTAGCAGCTACACCCACCAATATCACTGGGGTGGGTGCAAATTGTATTATAACACAATTCAATCAAGTTGCATCGGTAGTCAACAGCTGCACCAATATTATTGTGAAAAATCTTGTAGTTGATGCTGGAAAAACTTTGAAACTCAACTTGAAAACAGGAGCAACTCTTACGTTCGAAGGAACAATTACCTTTGGATATGCTCAGTGGGCTGGGCCATTCATTTATATAACGGGCAACAGAATAACAGTAGTAGGAGCTCAAGGTGAGCATATATGATTTCATTGTCATGTCTGTGTATATGTTAATTAAAAGGGGATATTCACTTCGATGAGCTCAATACGAAAAGCACTGCTTTGATGCAATGATTCGAGTGAAATCTTATGATTTTTGCGTGAACCATTTTTATCTGGTCTGAAACTGCATGAGAGGGTCATTTAGTGAGATTTAATTGCAATTTTATCCATTGAAAATTCGAACAAATGTAGGAAAACCCAGAAAAACCCACAGGACTAGCGGGTCCGTTGGAGTATATAATCCAGATATCCCACCCCATCAGTTGAGTAAAATGCTGATTTTTGTATTGAGAATTTTCAAAAATGAAAAGTTTTTTTGAACTTCCATACGAGTCATTCAAATATTCAGCGCTGTGTCTATATTGATATATGTGTGTGAACATTCAATGGAATTCTCCTTTCAACTTCGAGACGCATATAACATTACTATATAATCAACCTATGTCAACTGAAGTAATGATTACATCCTCATCAGTTGGGTAGATTGTCAATTTTCATCATTCACTCATTTTTTGACGCGATGTTCATTGAACATTGAAAGGATTTTTCGTTCGTATGAATCTGAAGATGGAGATGCATGAATGGATGATCATGTGAATACAAGTAGTTGCCATCTATACTGACATCGATAAGACTCGTTGATATCGGTGTGAATGGTTTTATATCGGCTTGCTTAATGTCGTATCTATCTCAACAGAATACATCCCACACTATAGATATTGCTCTACAGTAACTCCCGTGAGATCAGTTCTTTATATTTGAATGAATAATGTTTGAAAATACATTCAACATTGCAAATTACTGACTTATGTAGATGATTGAAAAATTGCTGCTGAAATCAAGACCATCATCAGACTGCCTCAATATAGAAAAGATCCATTATTCAATTCACTACCTTCTTCAGGAGTGTTATAGTACTACGATATAGTGCCATGATTTTAGTACCATTATACTCCTGAAGATGTATTCATACATTCGCCTTCAAGTGAAAGACCGGGGTTCGATTCCCCGCCGGCCCACCGTGCTGGGTAATCACACGTTAAAGGATGAGGCCTCATTGATCCATTGCTCGCACAAGTTTCGACTTCTCAGGGTTGATGTTCATCAGCTGGTTAACAGAAACGAACAATTTTGGAACAATTCCTTTTAGAACAATCACGTTATTATTGTTTTCATCAAATATCGACAGATCACCTAAGTTATTCAAAAATATCTATTTAATATAATAATTAGAGGGATATTACTTGAATTCTGTTACTTCTGTAGGGAATTCGAAGAATATGATTTATGTTCATATACATAGTATGCCGTTTATATTGAATCGAGATATCCTCGAGACTGAGAAGGTATTTTTATTTCTGTTCTATGTTACTTCTGAAATCGCGAACACATTTCAGAATGACCAGAAATTTCAATACCTAAATCTTTACTCCATCCAGCTTATATGAGAATTGTATGAACACTTGCTTTTCAGATCAGTTTGGTACTTTGTGAATTTATACAAATATAGCACGGACTTATAGGATTGTTCCAAGAGGAAAAGTGGTTGAAATTCATTCACCAGAAGTTAGAGATCGATCCATGCTCATTTAATTTGTAGCACTATACGAGAGATGTTATTTTTTATGTCCTCCCTTTATCAACCACTCTTTCTATTTGGCCCAGAAGGCAGAGCCTTGTCCTGGGTGATGGAACGCTCTAGGGCGTCTTAAGGACCGTGCCTTAGACCTCTTGGCCACACCGACCCGTATATATTCATGATTCATAGGATAATATTGAGTTGAAAATGACAGGAATCACCAATCCATTTCGTCTGTACCCACCCATCGTACTCGTTCATTTTGTACATGCCACTCCGCAAACTGTGGTCAAAAAAACGAAAGGATCACTTGTAGATTTGCTCCTGATATGATGTTCATCTTTTGAAAAAAGTATCTGAAGAGGAACTGTTCACTCACAGGTAACAAACTCGATGGTCAAGGAGCCAGATGGTGGGATGGCAAAGTAGGCACGGACAACAAGAAGCCAAATTTTATGACCATCGGAGCTACCGGTGGATCAGTAATGAAAAATATCAACATGTACAACTGCCCTCATCAATGTGTCGACATAGCAGGCAGTAATGGTCTAACTATTTCCAACTGGAACATTGATTCTTCCGCTGGTAATCCGGTGAACCACGTGAGATATAATATTTTATAGTTCAGTTTGAGTAGAAATGACTTCTCAAAATCGATATACGTGTCGACAAATGAAGCATATTAATGATCGTTAATTTTCAGAAATTAAGGGCAGTCAACACCGATGGATTCGACTTCGCTGGGACCCATAATATTCTCCTCGAAAATATCGTCGTTAAAAACCAAGACGATTGTATTGGTATAATTGATGGTTCGAACATGAGATTCACAAATCTATGGTGCTACGGGGGTCATGGATTGAGTATAGCAACAGGAATGAGTAAAACGGATTATAACAGAAACATCGCTTCAAACATTACTTTTGAAAACTGTCACGTGATCGATTCACGAAACGGAATCCACATAAAATCGATTGCAGATGGAGGAAGAGGAAAGATGACTGGAATTACCTACAAAAATATTCAAATGTCAGGTAATATTCCAATTTTCATTGAGAAATTCAGAACAATTTTACCAACCAGACTCTTGTATTTCTAAATTTATTTATACTCGGCAATCAGAATTGTACTGGTGGAATTTTTTACTTTTCGTCATGAACTTGCATCAAAGAGGATCATTTATCATCCATTTTCAAATAATCAATCAATCCTCAGTCAGTTGATCGATTGCTAGTTGATCCCCCAAAAGTATTCTGGGTAGAAGCTGAACAGCTAGACAGAAGAAAGCAGAGTGGCCTGGACGGAACCTGCGTAAAACGGAGGTGGATAAGCTCCTTTTCCTTATACCATTTCTCTTTCGAGTGCGCCCAGATAGCAGAACCTTTCGATTTCTAGTTTTCTGAGCTATCGAAGACACTTCGGAAGTGCATGTTTTTTGAGAAAATGTATTTGATCTTCTGCTCGAAAGGGCAAACTTCTACTAGCATATTTACAAGTGCTATAGGACTGGGTTTTGCTGAGATAATATAATTATATACATACCTAGCTACATACATTATGATGTATGTAGCTATGGGCTCTAGTGGATCATGTATTCACCAAAAACACGTTCGAAGTGATTGTTGATGATTTAACTCATCAACATAAAAAGAAGTCGAGCATTTCTCAAACAATTACTTTACCAAAATTGTATAAGCATAGGTAACAATGAATTTTCTTTTAGTTTATTCTTGAATCTTCAACCCCTTTTCTCAACACATACATGAAATATATTCTGTTTCTAAAAATGGTTTGGATATTTCTACTGTTGGTGGCCCAAGTACCAATTTTATACTTCATAGTATCGAATAATTCCTGGATTTCACTACTGTTTGAAATTGCAGGTGCGCTACTGAAGATTTAGCAGGACAAACCCTTCTGAGCGCACTCATGCACGAAAGAGTGATGGGCAAGAAGAAAATTCTAATATCATCAAAATATATTCAAGTTATATAACTCATTTCGATATTTCAGGATCAACTTGATATGGAATCGGCATCGAACAGAACTATAATTCCTGTGAAACTCATCTATTCATGTTATATTTCAGGAATAACTAACTACGCAATCAACGTGGAACAAAATTATAGAAATAATATGGGCCCTTCTGGACAGCCAAATAATAATGTTCCAGTCGACGGCCTAACCATTAGTGGGATATCTGCCACCATGAAAGGAAAACTTTCTATGCCAGTCTACATCCTATGTGCTTCTGGAGGCTGCTTCAATTTCAAATGGTCCAATATAAATATCAAGGGCAACGCCAAGCCCAGCAAATGTAACCTTCATCCTTCAGGTTTCAATTGTTAATAAAAAAGTCAAATGATGAACGGTTCCTTGGGTTCCATTCAATAAAAATAGAAAATAAAACAATGTGATACAACTTCACAATTTCAAAATTGTAGCATAAAAATTTCCCATATATATATATATATATGGGAAATTTTATGTTGTTGAGTTCGGGTTGAACCGCGTCTGGAGTTTTGTTCTCGACGTTTCGGCTCCGATTTTGGAGCCAATTTCAAGAGTAAATGTGACTTCACGCTGAGGTCTCAATCTGCCTACTCCTCAGGTGTTGTCACAGGGGGCAAGGGTTTGTGACTTGACGCCGGGGCCTCAATCTGCCTTCTCCCCAGGTCTCGTCACGAGTTCTTTCTAAGGTCTCAATCTGCCTACTCCTTAGATCGAACTGTCCGATCACTATACGAACACACACACACACACATATATATATATATATATATATATATATATATATATATATATATATATATATATATATATATATATATATATATATATATATATATATATATATATATATATAAAAATAATGTTTTTATTGCATCGACGGGTTGAACAGTGATACAGGAGATTATAATATGAGGACATACCAATCAATACGAAGGCAGAGTTCAAAAATCTCATTCGGGGAACAAGTTTTTGCTCTTCCACTCAACCACAAACGTACCTATTGAGTACATAAAGCATTACGAAATTGAACTCGACACAATAGCCCAACACAATCAATTATTACGTCATATATAGTCCGCTACAAAGTTAGATGTGATATAATAACTTAATTGAAATTAATCAAACAATATTGATTCACTAACTAGTCCTTGTCTGAGCTTAACTTTGAAGTTACAAATGTTCAAATTTTTCAAATAATCAGGTACCATGTTATATAGCCTTGCGATCGTGTATGAGAAAGAACCTTGGAATAGTGATGTTTTATGTTGAGGAGTCAGGCGCGCCTTATTTCTGATATTAATATTATGAACATCTGTTCTGAATTTAATTTTATTATACAGATATTCTGGTTCATGATTAGTTATCAGTTTCTGACCACCCAGAATCGACCAAGAGCCCAATTTTCAGGAATAGATTCGACTATTGTTTTAGGCATTTTTTTATACGGGAATATTAACATCGGTGGGACTACTTTTCCATCTGCTGAAAATGTCCCCATAACTGTGATCTGTTCTTTTTCATTGGAGACCCTTTCATAAAAATCTTCTTTGGTCTGTGTTGGTCCCAAAACTTTTTCTGTTTTGGGGCACAGTGCGAAACCTGATTCATCCCCGTTGAAAATTCTGCTGGGATCAAGAAGTACGCCCTTCAACTTCTTCTCTTTGAAGTATTCCAACACCTCATTGAACCAGTCTCTGATTCTGTCTTCTGTCACTGCAGCACGTGCTCTGCTAACTGACTCCGCATGTTTTCCTTTAATATTTGGGTACCTTTTGAGAAATTCTTCAAACCATGCTCTCCCCGGAGTTAGAGATTCGTTTAGGTATCGAACATTTTTTCCACTTTCCGACAAGTATTTTTTCACTGAAGCAGATTCACCTTATGAACTAAAAATCCCTTCTTTGCCATTGCAAGAATCCATTCAACCAATATATTTTCTTCCGTTTCTGATAATTCGGATGAAGGTCCCATTTTCCTTCGAAGAGGGACACGTACCGAAAGTTTCCTCAGTAGCGTACTTCGTGGAACGCTATATTCTATTGCCGCCTTATTTTTGGACACACCATTCTTTACAGCTTCTATTGCTTTTTGCATATCCTCCTCAGAATGAGCAAAGAATTGTCTTTTCTTCAGTTTGATTTTCCCCATCGTTACCTGCACAAAAACATCCCGAATACAAACCTATCAGTGAGCCCATGGCTGACGCCCATCATTTAGCACAATCTTTTGAGAGTATAAATAGTATTATATGAAGCATTTCAACCACTAGCAACCACAATTACATACTTTTCACAATGGTGCCCATTACTAAAATGCATGTGGTTAGTAGTGGACACCATGAGTGTCCATTACTAGTGATTCATTGAAATTTTTGTTGCAGTAATGGTCACTACCCATAAAAATGATCTAATTCGAAAAATTGACATTTTTATTGAAAATATATCATTTTCAACATACCTTATAACACCTGATCACATTTAACTCGAATGATTTACAAATTCAGCGTGATTAATCTACAATTCACAAAACTTGGGGTAACCTTTACACGAACGTTCAATGGCTATTCAAACAACTGCCATATTAAATAAAATTCGTAGTTGAGAGAATTGTGAAGTTGGCAGATTGTACGAAATAGTAGGGGTGTATAATTGAATATTGTACTCAGGAACTATAAAATAGGTAATGTTCAACAGGTCATTACAGAGTTATAGATTTTTGAATAGCGAAGGTGTCCATGACTGATGCAGGGTCCATTACTCCCGCAACTACCCTAATTTGAAATAGATGTCAAAAGTTGATGGTCAATTCTATCGAAAGCCTTGTAGAAATCTAATAGGACTAGTAAGCATGATTTATTCTGGTCGACTGCTTTATGAATGTCATCGGTTACTTTCAGAAGTGCTGTAGCACAGCTATGCATTTTACGAAATCCAGACTGACATTCTGGAAGTATATTGAATTTTTCTAGGTGATGACGAATTTGTTTGTCCATTATCTTCTCCAATACCTTCGACCAAACACATAAAATGCTAATAGGTCTAAGATCTTTTAGCTCAGTTGGATTTGTAGGTTTAGCAAGGGGTATAACATGGGCACTTTTCCAAATTGATGGGAATACTTTATTTTCTAGATAGAAATTGAGAATATTTGTTAGGTAAGGTAATATAAACGGAAAACAGTGAAGAAGCATCACAACACTGATATTATCAGCACCAGTAGCTTCAGACTTCATGGATAATAATACTGAGAATATTTCTAGGTCATTTGTCAATTGAAATTCAAAAGTTTGAATGTTTTCTTCCTGATGATTCTTATAAAAATTGACATTAGCTTTGATCTCTGCTTGAGAACTATCAATGAAATATTGGTTTATATCATTACCGTTAGCTGAAGCATCAGGAATAGGTGACGTGGATTTTTCATGAATATTATTATCACGTAGCTCTTTCCATATAGTTTTTTGATTATACTGGTTCTGCTGAATTCTAAATTCTATGTAAGCCTTTTTTCCTTTATATATATATGCATATATATATACATATATATATATATATGATGAGTTGTTTTTTCGGGTTTCATTCCGTGTTCTGTGGTTTTGATCTCCTGAAGGATAATTGTCACAACGTTTCGGCAAAGTCTCATTTGCCATCTTCTAGGTGATGATTGAGTTTCGTTCTCCGAACTCAGTCGAGTTCGGATATATACATATATATATAAAACCGTTGCCACAGCCAAAACCCTCCAAACTAGAATTACCCGTGAAGCCATTGAAATCGAAAAACGTCCCAACTGTCTCAATAAACGCGATGATTCTCAAAGACTCCCTAATACCTGGAAACCACTCTTGGTCCGACATACTTCTATTTACTCCGACTTGGGAACTAATCCTTTCGAACCTCCCATCGACCCTCCGATACCTGATCCTGCCATAATTACTAATGAACCCTTAAATCCCACCAACCTTCAATCCCCGATCTCCAGTGATGATAGCCAGCTAGTAAGACAACTCAGACCTAGACGCAAGGTCACGCAGTCTTTCACGCAGTCTTGAAAATGGCTCCGAAATGGGAGTCGAAACGTAGACAAGTAAATCTTTCCAGACGCGGATCAACCGGAAGTTCCAGCCAGCATATATATATATATATATATATATATATATATATATATATATATATATATATATATATATATATATATATGTTACAGTGAAGGTTTTCACGGATACTTGAGTATGCGAAATTGGTATTCTGGGAGTTTATCCGTTGATTTGTCGGTATTGACTTTCGACGTTTCGCCAACATCTCAGTTGGCATTTTCAAGAATGTTACTGCTCCTACTAAGTTGCGAGCACCAAGTAGGAGCAATAACATTCTTGAAAATGCCAACTGAGTTGTTGGCGAAACGTCGAAAGTCAATACCGACAAATCAACGGATAAACTCCCAGAATACCAATTTCGCATATATATATATATATATATATATATATATATATATATATATATATTTCTATATTTCTATATTTGTGTTCGGATAGGTTTCAGACCACATGCGGAGTGTACGTGAGGATTTTTTCCGGAGGATGAAAGCTTTCTTGGTTTCGGTAGGGATATTGGAGTTGTTGATGAGGGTCCTGGTTTTCTTCTCAAGATAGGTCGTTGGGTCCGTTGATATTCAGGTGAATCGAGTAGTTTACTCATTTTATCAACATAGTCAGACGTGTAGTTTTTTCAGAAATAGACCAGGTTTGCGCATCATTACACCTATCACTGGAATATGATTTTTGACAAAAAACGCATCGAGGTATGTTTTTATGATTAACCAATCCTGAAGCTGTTGGAATAGCACAATCTTTTGCTATATATCTTTTTTATTTTTGTTAATATCAAAATCAGTAGCGGCTAGTGAAATTCTCTCCTCATTTTCTACTTCCCTTTTGGGAAACTTCATCAGACCATCTAAGCGAGACTTCAGGGTTGATTCAGAATCATAAGAATTACTTCTTTGCCATGCACGCAAAGTCTCTTCTGGCAAACAGGATTCCACAAAGAGGTACAGCATAGCTGAACATTTATCTGAGTCCACACCTAAAGTTTCCATAGACCTTAGTTGTGACTCCATTTTATCATAAAAGGCGCCAAGTTTCATTTTACTACTCAAATTTTTCAAAATCAATTTCAAAAGTTCACGAATATAATATTCAACCAGTAAATCATCTCTACCGAACCGAGACTTGAAACTTTCAATGACTTTCGGTAATTCATCAGCTTCAGCTACTTCTTCATTGACGTCTACATCTGGGGAATCCTCATCAATGATAAGATCGATAATCTGCTTACTGAAATCATTTATAATCTCCATTTTCTGATCTAAGACGCGAAGATCTCCTTGTAAACTCAGCATATCTGGCTCTGCACTCTTCAATTGAGTATCAATACGTTCAAAAATCTCCAGGAATGAAGTTCTATGGACAGAAAGAGCTCTCTTCAATTTCTCCATTATCCGCAAACAAAGTCCTGTCACGGTCGCCAAAATTTTACGTGTACCTTCACTTACCCGGAGTCAGTATACGATCGTGGATAACGGGTGTAAATAAGCCGTATGAATCTTTGGAATGAACGTTTTTACTGAAATTACTTCAGCAAAAATTGTATAATCTCTGACATAAATTAGTGACAACTTCAACGACAATCTGACATAAAAACAAATAAATATCTTCTTCATACAGCAAACATCTTTAGGATGGACACTGATCGGTAAAACAAAAAATGAAGAAAAAAGTGATTTTTCGAAATTATCTGCTATGATGGTTACTTCACTATTTTATAATCATGATACTGTTAGGATTTATCCCTGGGTTCGTCTATTAAAACACCAAACAACACTGAACTTCTTTTATTATAACTAACTATCACAATACAATACAACACAATCACTCAAATCGCTCCGATAACTTTCCAATGCTCGGTACTAAACTCTCTTTACTAAAAATTCTACACCTTCGCACTTAGCAATAACAAAACTCTCTCCACTTAGTTCTACTAAACTCGCTCCACTTAGCTCTGAATACAAACTTCCGAATAACCCACTATCCGAATAAAAACTTCTCTTAGCCGCGATGTCCCGTTTGCTTATATACTTGCCTATCTATCGAGAATCCTCGAGAGAAGCCCCGATGACGTGTCTCGAATTCTCCAGGCGGCAATCAACAGTTTTCGGAAAATGACGACGCGATCCCTCATCTGCGTTTACGATCTCGTCAGGGCCGGCGCTAGGACGTAACAGTACCATAGCTGATCTCTGGAACTTTGATACAATAGGTATTTCTGATCCCGGCCAACGTAAAACTGAAAAAGAAATGGAGCGAGAAATCATACAGCGTTTTGAAGATTCAATAATAATAAACAAGGAAGGTAGGTACGAAGTTGATTTAACTTGGATTGAGGATCATCCACCATTACCTAATAATTATTCCATAGCTAAGAAAAGGTTAGATGAACTTATGGACAAATTGAATCATGATGGTTATTATGAAATGTATAATGATGTATTCAGAGAATGGATGGAAGATGGAGTAATTGAGAAAGAACCTGAAGATGAGTTGAATTATGAATGTCACTATTTGCCTCACAGAAATGTTCGCTTCGGCGAGAGAAAAAAATCAACCCTCTTTAAATCAGTGTTTGGAAAAAGAAATGAACTTCATTGAATTGATCCCCTCATTACTCATTCGTTTTCGATTATCTAAGATAGGAGTTGTTTCTGATATAAAAAAAGCTTTTCTATAGATAAGTTCATCAGAAGTCGATAGAAACTTCCTCAGATTACCGTGGAAAGATGAAACGGATATTTTGAAACATTTTCGACATGCTAGGTTCGTTTTTGGTGTAACCTGCAGCCCTTTCTTACTAGGTGCAGTAATCCAATTTCATTTGAGAAAATTGCCGAAAAACTTGTACTGAAACTTCTCCATATTCATGTCAAACAATAAATAAACTGTTAAAGAGTTCTTACGTCGATAATTGTGTGACAAGTGTGGAATGTGAGGATGAACTTGAAAAATTTATACGGGAATCAACAGAAGTGATGTCTGAAGCAAAATTTGATTTGCGAGCTTGGGAGCACACAATTTTAAATTTCATGCCTGATAGTCACCATGAGAATATTTTATCTCCGGTATTGGGACTGATTTGGGATCGTAAAAGAGATTCTTTAGAATTGAACTTTGATTGGTTATTGAATATAAATATTGAAATTACCACTAAGAGGTTGCCCATCGATTATTCGATCCAATGGGTTTCTCCTGTCCAGTGCAAATTTGTCCCAGATTGTTATTACAGAAAACTTGGATTTTAAAGTTGAGCTGGGATAAAGAGGTACCAGAAAACATCAGAAGAGAATTTTTCACTTGGATGAATGGATTGAATGCATTTTTGCATGTGAAGATTCCGAGGTGGATTTTACAACCGAATTAAACAGAAAACTGGAGTATTCATATATTTTGTGATTCTTGTCAAGAATCATATTCCTCGGTAATTTTTTCTCTCCCTATTAAAAAATCAATCCTCTCCTATTGAAAATTTAAGTATATCGAGAATGGAGTTATTAGCTGCCACACTTGGGGCAAGGTTACTGAGGTCAGTTATGGACAATATCCCAAGGAATCATCTGATTTATTGTTGGACTGATTCTACTACGGTTCTAAGTTGGATACAGAGAAAAGATAGATGGAAGCCTTACGTTTGGAATAGGGTTGATGAAATTAGGAGTTTGACCGATACAAACGATTGGTTTCACGATCCAGGTCAGATGAATCCTGCCGATCTTCCGTCTAGAGGATGTTCAGCTGAACAACTTCTAGACAGTAGATGATGGGAGGGACCAAAATGGCTGTACAGAACTGAAGAATGGCCATCACAAAAATATTAGGTTTGCGAAGGTGATATTCTCGAAGAGGAAAGGAAGATACCCGTGTTTTTATTATGCAACCAGAAAAATTCAGCTTAATTCTACAACTATTTTTCTAACTATAACTATATAATGAAGCTATTTGGATGGATTAGTCGATTCATTTATAATTGTCACCATTCAAAAAAGAGCAGAATAGGTATGTTATCCTTAGAGGAGTATCTTATGGCAGAAATTAAGCTCATGTTCATTATTAAGAATGAAAGTTTTGATACAGTTGGTGACAAGAGACTTCTATCTTTATGTCCTCTACAAGATGAACAAGGTATTATTCGCATAAAAACAAAAATAAATGAAAGAAAAGATTCTCACGATTTTTTTTATCCCATTGTTCTGCCAACCAAACATCCTGTAGTAAGTGAATTAATACATTTTCATCACATTCAAAATTGTCATGTTGGGGTGCAGGGATTGCTTTGCAAACTGAGAGAACGCTTCTGGATCCTGAATGGTAGAAAAGCCGTTAGATCCTTTATTTCAAAATGTGTAATTTGCCGTCGATATCATTCCAAACATTTAGAGGATATTGCTGTTGGTCTTCCAGAATCTCGTGTTAGAGATGCAGCTGTTTTCGAGATAACAGAGATTGATTTTGCTGGTCCACTTTTCCTTCGCAATGGCGAAAAAGTATGGATTTGCTTGTTTACTTGTGCCATATACAGGGCGGTTTATCTATAATTAGTTGGCACACTATCGAGGGATGGATTTTTGCAAGCATTTCGGAAGTTCATTTCAAGAAGGGGAAGACCTACAACATTTTATAGCGATAATGCCACAAATTTTGTAGGTACTGATGATGCTATGACTAAAATTGATTGAAAAGTGATAGAAAATTATAGTATGGCACAACGTATTGACTGGAGATTCAATCCCCCAACGGCCGCTTGGTGGGAGAGACTTATTGAAATTCTTAAACAATTGTTGAGGAAAGTTCTTGGAAAAACATCCTTATCATATGAAGAACTTTCAGCCATTGTCTGTGAATGAGAATCGATCATGAATTCAAGACCCCTAACATATTTATCAGAGGATAGTAACGACCTGCTTCCATTGACTCCTGCAATGTTTCTCCAAGAAATTAAGGAAGTTGGTTCTCCAGTCTTCGAGAGCATTCGAGAAAGAGATTTCGCTTCGAATATTTGAGCACCTTGATATTGAAGTCAAAGAAACGTTATCAAAATCACAATCCGAAAATTGGAGATATCTATCTCATAGAAACCGAGAACTTAAAGAGACTTGATTGGCCTTTGGGTAAAATAGAGGAGGTTTTTCCTGGAAGAGACGGAAAAATACGATTGGTCAAATTAAAAACACAATCAGGAAGTTTGTTACAATACAGAGACTTTATCATTTGGAGCTTGATTCCGAGGATGGCAACTCTAAACTCAAGTTATGTTTGTCAGGACAGAATAAAGAAAATGACCTCAGACAAATAGATAGCCAACCAGACGAGAAAAAACCCGAAGAAATAGTAACGACGAGATTTGGAAGGAAAGTGAAACCGCCTTCAAGAGTGCAAAAAAGTTTATCAAGAACAACATAACAAAATGGTTAAGGCTTTCGTGCCCGAGGTTTTCAGAATCCGAGTCATCCGATGACTCGGAGTCAAAATCAAGATGTATGAGCCTCTGAAGAAGCTAGCCACTCGCGCCAGCGAAACGTCAGGAAGAAATTCCAAAAAACGACGGCCTTCAAACCCGATCAAAAGTAGTGACACTGAATGACTAACTTAGTTGTTCTGGTGTTATGATATTGAGCTCAATATAATGAATTCGTTTTGATTGTGTCTACCTGAGAACAAAATGAATACATTATACTCAATAGCTGAATAGCTGATAAGGAAATATTATTCATTTTTGATACTCGATTGTTTCCATGAGAACATTCTATTATACTCCATATGAAAAAAAAATCAATGAATGCGCCATCCATAGGTATAAATGAAACATGATAACTCCTCTGTAACATCAATCATGTCACTTTTGTGTGTCATTGTATTTTCGATAACTTTGGTAGCTGTAACAGCTACACCCACCAATATTACTGGGGTGGGTGCAAATTGTATTATAACACGATTCGATCAAGTTTCATCGGTAGTAAACAGCTGCGCCAACATTATCGTGAAAGATCTTGTTGTCAATTCTGGACAAAGTTTGACACTCATCTTGAAACCAGGAACAATTCTTACTTTCCAAGGAACAATTACCTTTGGATATGCTGAGTGGACTGGGCCATTAGTTCGGATAACAGGAAATAAAATAAGAGTAGTAGGAGCTCCAGGTGAGCATATATGATTTCATTTCAACCTAGGTATATGTAAATAACAAGGAGAGATAAGAAAGTCACGTCTACAATCGCCAACTAGTAGCAAAATTGCAATAAACTGGTTCTATCATTAATGAAAAAAAATGATCGAGCAAGATTACTGGACAAAGCAACGCAAATTGACGAACCCGGACAATTTGCAATGAATCATATTTTATCTACTCGTCAGGCAGCTACAGTAAACGGGTTATTCCGCGAATCTGTAAGGTGAGTACTCAAATTACATGAATTTTATCTATATATAATGCAAATCCTGCAAGAACTTGGCGACAATGATCCCGAGAGAAGAATTGAATTCTGTGAAATTATACTTCGGTTGGTCCCATCCGAATAGATCACCTTGTAGTAGTACCTCTATGACTGAAATGCGCAAGTTGAAAGAAAGAATGATTCACGATGCCCCTATCTCACGATTCCTCACTCGAATATCCGTCAATATACTTCTTGCGCTGAATGTGATAAGTTCTAAAGTGTAAATTGGTTACAAATATGTGAATTGAAGAAAATTTTCCATATGTACTATGGGAAACAAGAAAAACGATGCTCAGTGAAAACAACATAGAAATTTGGCGAACACTACGGAAACTCGAGAAAAAACTCCAATACTACTCGTCCAGTAAGTAAAATTGTTTTTAATGTTTTTTGTCATGTTTTAGAGAAACCAACGAAATGAGTGGACATATAATTGGAAATAGATGAGACTGACAATGATTTCTGATCATTGATCATCGGCAGGGGCAATCTACCTTGTAGATCAACATACGGCTGAACTTTATTCATCATAGTAGGCCGTTTTCTGCCCTGCATACTTTTTGAGTTATGCCAGCCGAGTGTCTCGCGCCCAAAGACAATTTCTTTTTGGTTGGCGCAGGTCCGTCGTCAGATTTGACATCGGAATTTTCCGCCACCAACAGTGAATCTTTCCGTAGTGATAACGCTGTTACTACTATACCGACTGAAGCAAAGTCTTACGGTAGTTATATCCAGGATGATTTCGCACTGCGGTGGGGTACCTATCTGACACAAGGACAAGAGAACGACAAGGAAGAACCTTAAGACACTCGAGGACAAACTCCGTTCTTACTCGTCGTAAGTAACTTTGTTTTTCATATTTTGTCACGTTTTAGAACGGAACCAAAGACGTGAGTGGACGTATAATTGGAAACGGCTGAGACTGACAATGATTTCTGATCATTGATCATCGGCAGGGGCAATCTACTTTGTAGATCATCCTGCGGCTGACCTTCAATCATCATACGCCCTTTTTTTGTCCCGCACACTTCCTGAGTTGTGCTCGCCGAGTGTCTCGCGCACGAAAACAATTTCTTTTTTGTTGGCGCAGGTTCCAGGCCATTACACTACCTCATATCCACCCCAACTGAATCCGGTAGTTCAGACCTTTTTTCTCGGCATCTGAGTTGAGGTTTTCCACCGGACCCTCAAATTTCGTTGGGCAAAGGTTTCTCAGCCCTCAAAACAGCTGTGCCTGGTGAGTGATCGATATGCTGAAGCATTCAAGACTACTTTGTCTGACAAAGCCGGTGCTGATGAACCATTATGCAACGTTCCTCCCTCGATGTCGAACCACAGGAGATTTCTGCTTGCACTAGACCTGAAGGTACAACCTTTTCCTTCAAAACACCTCGAGGGCACTGCTCATCGAAGTCAATGGCAATCTTAGAAAAATCAACAGAGGGGGGACACCTCAAGCAGACAAAACAGAGGATGGTGAGAGCGGTTCACGACGTACAATAACAAATGGACGAGGTAACATATTTGAACCTATACGCTGGTCGCATTAAATATTTGACAGCACGTGGCAATCTATAACTAACAACTCCATAATTTTGGAATGGGTTCAGAAATATAAAATCCATTTTTATACTCTACCTTATGAAAAACTGGCACCTGAACCCCGACAATTCCACCCAGCCGGCTAAACCTCTATTGTGAGAGTTTAGCTATATATATTACTGGAATTTGACTACATTGAACCAGCCGTCAATGTCAAGAGCAATTTTTGGTTCAGCTATTTTCTCAGGTTTGAGTCTTACTGATAGCTATAGATTTTTTTTTGAATCTGAAACATTTGCATGAATTCATCACAGCCCCTCACTTGGAGCTATGAAAAATCTGATGTCTGAAAATTGTTTTGTCAGTGGATTCGACAGATGCCGATAAACATAAGAAGTATTTGCGATTCCAATCTAGACAAAAAAATTTTTTAATTTAAATTTTTTGTGTTTTGACTCATCTTTGCACCTTATATATTTAAACAAAATTCTCAGAAACGGTTATACATTTTTCAAGTTCAAAAATTTTGTGTATCTGTAGCTATTCAGACGACATCTTTTTCAATTAGTATTACCAAGATGGAGTGTTCAGGAAACATCCAACAAATTTGAGGTATCTTGGTAACCATTGGGATTCTATATTAATGGAAAATAAATTCATTCGACACTTGATTTCGGTTTGCCTTGTGGTTGAATATAGGTGGCCGTCTACAAAATTATTTGAGGAGCACCGATGTATAACCTTGCAGACGGATCGAGGAGATTTTGATAATGTAAATTTCCACACAGTGTCACAGTGACTTTTTATGTTGGGCAACTAGAAGGTAAAACAAGGCCTGAATTTTCCAGAATATTACATGCAACAACGAGAAAGCCAAAGGTTTCAGTGAAGCAGGCCAAACTTCACATCATTGTTCAAAACCTTCAGACAGTTCTCCTCAAACTGTCACATTTTGTCGCATAGAGACAACAAAACCGTCAACGCGCAGATCAACCGGATGTGTGGAATGACGCACCCAAACCTCAACGGACTGGCTGGTGATATTTGGAAGTGGTGTGAAGAATTGAGCATAATGATATAATTATCAACTGGTGATGTTCGTCTCATAAATGAGTTCGAAATATGAGTTTATAGCAGATCAAATGCCATGATGTGTCACCTTATAGAGAATAGGCCTTCCAAGAGCGGGCCAAAAATTTCGATAACATGAAGTTGATCTGTTTACTAACTACTCCAACACATAGGGTAAAACATTTTTATCTTCACAGCCAAACTCCATAAGTTATGCAACTGATGCATTACATTAACTTGGTCTGACACAAACATTTGTGTTTTCCCAATCATCACCACTTCCACATTTTCCTAGAATATTGAAAATGATTGAAGGGGACAAAGTAACATGTTTTGTGTTTCTGTTATCGCAGTCTCAAACTTGGTTTCCACAAATTGATATCAATTTTGAATTCCATTATATTGTATTTTGAACAACGATATATAATTTTTTCAGTTTCGTTTAAGCACCTACATCCACTGTGGTGCCATCTCACCCTGGGTGAACCGATTTTGTCTGGCATCCATTTTCCAGGAGAAACACTGAGGGGTGAACCTTCAGCGATTCTGATGGCATCACTGATTACAAATACGATGAAACCATACAATTTATTTTCGTCTCATTGGTGGATATTTGTGAAGGAGATGTGGATAAGGTGGATCGTCCCATGGGTGCAGCCAGGTAAAAATTTTAGTACTAGAAAATAACATAGATCAGCTTAAAATCTGATATCTCATGCAGGTAACTATGATAAAATGGAAATGTTTTAGAGGGTTATTTTCAAAATACGATCCACTTTTCTCCCGATATGAGAAAATCTGGGACCCTTACCAAGTGTTGACCAAATTAGAAAAATCGGAAAACCTCATTTTGAAAAATATATCACAAACTTATTTACGATGCAGAAAAATTCTAAGTCGTCTCCACAATTCGATATTCAAAAGATGTCAGGAAGGTGATTCAGTACATGTTTCGAACCTACATAGGTTCATCATCAGCTGAATTAACATTCAATTATGGAGATGAAAAAACTTATTGTTATGGGAGTAGCATTTTTATTGTATGATCAGTAAAAAAAAAAGTGTCGCCCTTCAGAGGTCGAATCTTCCGCAGAAAATGTATGACGAGGCCTTTTGGCGTGTGAGTCCCAGCACGGAGGCTCGATGGGAAGTTGAACCCGAGTCTTCCCGCTTGAGGGACAGACGTGCTTGTCTCTTCACTGCCGAGAACCAAATTATCCACAGAAGACCAAGAGAGCAACAACCACAAATATGTGTTTTTTCTCACCATTCTCCACGGTGAAACGTGAATTGTGTATGACATCCACGATTATCGATTAAAAAACCGCACACATTCAATTAGGTTTTTTTTCTCATTTTCACTTATAAAAATCCTCATCACCCAGCTTCACCTCAGCTCTTCAGCCGTTTGCTGGAAATGAGTCTGCAATTTGGTGGTGTTGATACTGATCAATTCAAAGGCCACAGCACAAGACATGCTGCCACTTCTGCGGCCAACCAAATCGATTTGAGCACGGACACCATACGATCAAATGTGGGCTGGTCCGAAAAATACAATACTTTTGGTAAATTCTACATAGACCAGTAATTACAAATGGTACATTTGCGGATTACCTCCGCAATTTCATTAAACGAGTGTACGTTTTCTGGTTATTTGAGTTTTGCAACATCAAATTGTATTAGCATTCAAATACTGTCTGTATCAAATTCTTAGTTTATAGTGGTGAATTATATGAAGAATAAACAGTTCATTTAGACTACTTCATTAGTATGAGATCAGTCTGAATAAAATTTTGATCGCCTTTTAATAATTCTTTAAACATCTACAAGGTGATCTATTCGGATGGGACCAACCGAAGTATAATTGAGGATTAAACGACTTACCTGAAGGAAGTTAGAGAGACACCCACCCATCTCAAGAAGAAAAAAAATCCTATATATTATTTTTTCTGTCATCCCGACCCAAAAAGGCGATATCATCGCAAGGTATATTGACGGATATTCGAGTGAGGAATCGTGAGATAGGGGCATCGTGAATCATTCTTTCTTTCAACTTGCGCATTTCAGTCATAGAGGTACTACTACAAGGTGATCTATTCGGATGTGACCAACCTCGTATAATTTGCATTGAACTTCCTTCAGGTAAGTCGTTTAATCCTCAATTATGACAGCCAGAATTATTGTTGAACTTTGGCTCATCAGGAATATTTGCTTCAGTCACGAGTGCACACTTTATTTGAATGGCACCGTCGCTACTGGAGTGATGCGAACTTACAAATAAGGGCATACGCACTATCATGAAAAAGTTAATATTTGGGCTAGTATATTGGGTGATGCAATTATAGGGGGAAGAGGGGGTAAGTGAAAACTAGATACCTATTGCGTCATTTTGTATCTACCTCCCTTTTGTGGAAGTTGTTTTCAGCAATTTCTTTTATTTTATTTCGTTGATCAGATATAGCTATTGTGAGTTGTCAAATTATCACCCTGTCAAATGGAATAGTGAATACAACTTCATTAGCAGAGTCTTGCATTAGCAATATATCTGTCAGACGTGTATCGAGTGCAACACTTCTGTAATAGTGACTCAGTGAAAGTGATGACCATTAATAGAGATTACACCATGTATGTATGTATCTCTATTAATGGTCATCACTTTCACTGAGTCACTATTACAGAAGTGTTGGACTTCAAATTTGTTCGGAAAATGCCAACAAATACCAATTTACATAAATGGACAAAGGATACTTCACTTTCACTGTTGATCGAAATCGAGTATACAGTTCGATCACATTCGTTATAAAGTATACATAACGTTGATAAGTCAATAGCTAGTGAAGGCAACAATCCAGAAATTCGAAGATGGAATTGTGAAATATCTCCATACTGAAGATGTGAATGGCATCATGGTTCGTGTCTTTGAATTCCTATTCAACTTGAAAACACAGTACGATCGAGTGAAGAGCATCAGAAACGAGATGTATGCAGGAGAAGAATTGTATAATGTAGAAACAGGTGTTGGGACGGTATGGATAGCTATGAAATAAAACATGCCCTCGTATGAAACTTTTCTTAGAGATCAATTACCCTAACACCAAACTAATATTTTTTGCACTCGACGCGCGTATCAATTTTCTTCTCCTGAGGATGCTAACTTTGTTAGCGAAACGCACGTCGAGTGCAAAAAAAATATCAGTTTGGTGTTAGGGTAATTGATCTCTGAGAAAAGTTTCAAGTTTTACACCAAAGGTTCCATTCTCAACGTTTATGCCCTCGTATAGTACAATCGAAGAAATAACGTTCTCAGTCACATATCGGGACCAATTGAGAAAATGCATGTTATATGATATAGCTGACCACGAAAGGAGAGATTATCCTAGGAAAGATTCCAACCGCCTTGAGGAAATAAGATGACCGGGTGCCCTAGTAGTTATTGAGACAGATCAATTTGAGGAAGTGATTATGGAAACTAATGAAGCTCCCACAGAAGCCATAGTAGAAACTCCAGTGATGACAGCCAGAACATCTCACAATCCCAAGTGAACATGATAATATATAGTGAAACAGATGAAGAATCGAAGATAACGGATGAAAATTCAGTCGAAGAGACCCAAGAACAATAAAAGGAAAGAATTAGGACAGAAGGAAAAAAAAGAAACAAGCTCGGAAGAGATGGGAAAATATCCGAACTGATCATCAAGACAAGACTCGAAAACTAGGCAATCGAAGAGAGGCGGTAAAGGTGGAAAAGACAAGAAGAAAAAAGCAATTGAATCTGGTGAGAAAGGAAGTGAAGCTGAACAAATCGACCCCGATTTATTCTTTCAGTTGAATTGCTAAGTAAGGACCGGGAAAAACTCTTGAATTTTTCTTTCTTGTTTTTGTATTTCAATGGCTCATATAACTAAAAATCGTCACGCTTGATTACTTTGGTTTTGAAAATGGAATGCAACAAAAACTTCTTATCGACTTCATGAGGGAATATGACATAGACTTATTATCAATTCAAGAAATCGATACAGATCATTTAACTTTGGAGCTGGTTATAATCTGAATAGCAACTCAGGAGAATCAGAATCATTCATAGAATAGGAAATGATATAAAGACATACTCTGCTCTACAATGAATAACATACGATACGTCAATATATATAGGGTCACGAAACTATTGGGAGACAAACAATTTCTTTCAGAATGATCTAACAATACATGATAACTTTCGAGTTCCTCTTTTAACCCTAGGCGACTTCAACTGCATAATGAATCAAAGACAGGCAAGGATCTCAACAAATATTTGCAATACTTATTTTTTTAGAATTATATTATATATATATATATATATATATATATATATATATATATATATATATATATATATATATATATTGCTGAAATTAGGTATCAATGTTTTTGTATTCATACAATTTCCGTAAAATTTTAATATTAGCGTTCATGTCCTGTTTCTATGAAAATGATTTCTCATCGAGTTTTATATCACTTTTGTGTGATGTTATTCTATCATTAGGAATTCTGGATGTTGTCCCAATATAATTTCAGTTACAATTGTTATAAAGAATGTTTTAAATTAAATTTGACTTTTTTGTAGGATCAATTCAGTGTTCAAATGCTTAATAAAAATAAATAAATTAAAACTATAATATTTTTTTGGCATATTTCGCTATTTTGTTCATTATGGAAAAGTTTTATGATATTTGAAGATAAATCTCCAAGAAGGTTCATAAGAAAAATTCATCACTTACATTTTCTGTTAATTATATCAGAATTTGTAGTACTACCAGTATTGAAAATTATTTCATTAAGAAGTTTTCTAGGACAAAAATTTTCGATCAATGTGTTCCTAAGGATTTAAATATTTTTTTGTTTGAGAGAAGGGTGTACTAATTTTTCTGTTCTTTTTTCAAACAGAGTATTAAATTAATTTTTATTGATTATTCATGAAAAGGATGGTGATTGATATATCTTCCGGAATTAGTGTGTTTGATATACCAATCAGTGATCAAGGAATTATCAGTTCTACGGATAACTCTACTATCAAAAAATGGTAGGCTCTTATTATTTTCGATTTCGATAGTGAATTGTGATTTTTGATTATATCTATTGACAACATCAAGACATCAACGTATTACTTTAGCAAAGGAATTTCCCAACCCAGTTTAGGAAGTTTATTTTCGAAAAAATCGTCCATTACATATTGTGCTGAATTGGTTTACCAAGAATTTGTTTATTGTTTTCTCAAAAGAGAAATAACTTGAACATGAAATTAATTATTTCAATAATTTTTTTTGGTTAATTGAACATTTTTGCAACACAGTTGCTCAGTACAACTATTAGACAAGCCACCAGCAAAAAAATGCCGAGTTTGGATGGTTTATCATATGAGTTTGATGCGATATCCTTTGATGAGATCGGTAATGAAATTCTGAAAATTATCAGCGGCTTCTTGAATGACACTCGGAAACCATCGAAAGAATTTGCAGAGGCAGTCGTAACAGTCATTCCTAAGAAAAAAATGCAGACAGGCTGAATGATTTCAGACCCATAACGCTGATTATTTAACACAGATTATAACATTTTCATGAAACTGTTAGCCACTCGAATGACAGGTGTCTCCTCTAAAATATTTGGTGCCGAACAAACATGCGGGACGAATATGTCTATATTCAATAATTGAATGCAACTAGAGACATTATTGTACAATTTGAGAAGGAAAGGAATAACTCAGGAGCAATTATCAGTTTTTTAGACAAGCATTCGATAGAGTCATTCATAAATACCTGTGGTATGTCCTGAAAAATATTTCAAAAAATACAATAGTATAGCAAACTCGAAATTCCTAATCAATGGGTTTTCATCAAGGAACTTCAGCATCATGAGATCGGAACTTCAAGGTTGCCCCTTATTCATAATCCTGTTTAGTCCACTGAAACCTTTCTTACGTCTCATCGACTTCTCGATGCATATATATATTGTTGTTCTGAAATTGTTGTTGTTGTTCTGAAATTGTTCGTTCCGTTAACCAGCTGACGAACGTCAACCCTCAAAAGTCGAAACTTGTGCGAGCAATGGATCAACGAGGCCTTACTTTTTAACGTGCGATTACCCAGCACGGTGGCCCGGCGAGGATTCGAACCCCGGCCTTCCGCTTGATAGGCAGATATGCCAACCACTACACTACCGAGACCACGATATATATATATATATATATATATATATATATATATATATATGCTCAACTAAATTCAAACAAGACGGACCTATTTCCGCTCGAAAGAATGGCACAACCATCACGAACAGTTAATGTAGGATATCCTGTCAAAAAAACAATATCAGAATCTTGGGAATGTCAGTCTCCAGAAAATTCAATGATATGGTTGCAAAAAAACAGGGAGAGCGTATTGAGAAGCATCAAAATCATGCTGGCAATGAACTATGTTTGAGATTTAGATCCTTAAAAAAATGGATTGTTGACACATATATCTTATCCAAGGTTTGGTACTCAGCACAATTATTATCTCTCGACAAGATTCGCAGTAAAAATTTTTTTTCACACATGGGAAAATACATCTGGCGCGGCTGTCTTTACAGAATTCCCAGAGTACAACTGTACCTATCTCCAAAAAAATGTGTCTTGAATTAGAATTAAAGTTGAAGTTGAGGCTGAAGCTCTCTTCTGAAAACACAGCTCTCATAATGGTTGAATATAGAACATATATAAGAACATATAGAAAAACACGTTTGAGTCAATACTAAACATCCTCTTTGAGAACTCTGATAACATACAGAATACTCAGTTCAAAAATCTCATCGAGAAAAATATATAATGGACAAATGCGATTTTTAATACAATAAGAAAAACAAAAATTGAGGAAGAACATTCAAATTTCAATTGGAATAGAATACAAAGAAATTTGTTGGAAAATCCACATTTACCTACAACATGGAAAACTAGTGTCCACACGCTAATGAATGATGTATATCCTATTGCCCAGCAACTGAAAGCTCACAGTATTGACGTTTCGAAAATATGTACAAAATGCAACAAAATGTATGGACGAAAACAAATATTGAAAAAAAAAATCCCAACAATAAATTGAACAAAGATCCAATTCACGAATATCAGTTACTCGATTGTCTGTTGCTGATACCAATACAAAAAAAAACTGTTGAACTTAAAAAGATCATTTTTACATAAATTTTACAAAGAATTCGCTGAATTTGGTTTTTGGGCAACTGAAAGTAGTCATAAGATATGATCCAAAAATTGTCGCTGAGATCAAGGCCATCATTGAACTGCCACAAGATATGAGAAGGTCAATAATGTAATTCAAAAAACATTTTTTTGTGTAACCTTCACTGGTCCATTAACAGAACCGCCAAATTTTTTTACTATTCAATTTCTTGAAGCGTGTTCGATTGTATGACAATATGGTGCCATCAATTTATTACCATAATACCTCTGAAGAAGTTCTATGAACTGTCCAGTGAAAATCACTCAAATTGTTTCTTTCAATTACGTTATAATGGGATTTTGATCAGGTATCAGTGAATGCAATGATAATTTGAGTGGAACTAATTGAATAACATACATGTTATGAAAATGTGACGAACTCGAGAATGCCCAGGTAACTGGTTTTTTTACAATTTCAAAAATCCCTACACGCCGAACCCAGCGCTAAAATCGTGTATACTATACCTCCTCGAGTATGTCCCGATTTAGCGGAACAAAACTCCCCTAACTATAATATCAACTGGTGAGTGAATAAACATCTTGCCAGCGATATAGAAAATAGAGTCTCTGGGAAAATTTTAAGTAGGAAATGGGAGTTTCAGTATGTGAAGATTGTTTTCAAGTAACATATAATGGTTGTTGAGGCAAATTTTGAATTACTCTTATTTACCAGGCTCAACGACTCCAGTATCAATAATTCACGGGGTATCATTGTATATATGAATCTAGTGGCCCTAGAATGAGCAATACATTGAGTAGTTTTGAATTACATATTCCCTAGAAAGGTATTCCGTAAAAGGGCGTAATATTCCATTTGATTCCCACTTCATTAGAAATTACTCTTACCGCATAGCAATAATGGGGTGATGCTTTTGAATTGTTCAACATGTTCATCAAATTTGAGATTTTTGTCTATAAGCACACCCAGGAATTTGGTGTCAAACGAAGGTTCATTAATCGAGCATCTGAAGGATGATAAGTAGGTTATTTCTGTGTTGAAAGATGATTTCTTCGCATTGCACCTCTTACAATTTTCAAGTCTGTAGTTATTATATCATGCATCTCCTCGGTCTTCTTGCCTTTCCAAAGTATGATGGTATCATCAGTAGAGAGAGTGAATTTTTATGAAAACACATCAAGCTCATATAAAAAATGTATAAACATTTGCTCTTCAGATGAACTTGGTACTTTGTGAATTTATACGAATATAAGACGGAAAAATACGATTATTCCAAGAGAAAAAATGGTTGAACATTATTCACCAGAGTTAGAGATCGATCCATGCTCATTCAACTATACGAGAGATGTTATTTTTTATATTCTCTCTTCGCCAAACACTTTTTCGGATGCGCCCAGAAGGCAGAGCCTTGTGCAGGCAAGTTTACGGTAGTGTTTTCGCTATTTCAACTTTAGGAAAACGCAGAAAATCCCACAGTGCTTCCGGGTCGGTTGGTTTATTCAATCCAGATATCCCACCTACCAGGACTGGTATCTGGGCAATTAACAATTGCCTATCGCACCGAACCGCCTGACGGAGGATTAAATCAGCGGTGAAAAAACCGAATTGAATGTAAGGACCAAACTTCAGAACGCTCGACCACAACGACCTGTATGTATTGAAAATGACAGGAATCATCCACCCATTTTGTCTGTACCCACTTTTTCATTCTTTTGTATATACCACTTTGCAACCCGTGGTCAAAGCAACGAAAGGATCAGTTGTAGATTATCTTTTGAAATATTGTACATTTTTTGAAAATGATATTTGAAGAAGAACTGTTCACTCACAGGTAGCAAATTCGATGGTCAAGGAGCCAGATGGTGGGATGGTACGGGAGACAAGGGGAAAAAGAAGCCAAAATTTATGTCCCTCACGGTTTCGGGTGGATCAGTAATGAATAATATCAACATATTCAACTGCCCTCATCAATGTGTCAGTATATCAAGCAGTAATGGTCTAACTATTTCAAACTGGCACCTTGATAGTTCCGCTGGAGATCCGGTGAATGGGGTAGGTTTTCTTCGACAAATCGAATATGACATCAAACGAATACGGAAAATTTTCTTTGGTCAATTGATGAAAGTTCTACTGTCATTAAAATTATCTAGGGACGACGCGAAATATTGTATTCTATACTCCACTTTGATTAAAAATTATGTATCAATGTCGATATACGTGTCGACAAATGAAGCTTATACATTAAAATCAATTTTCAGAAATTAAAGGCTTCCAACACCGATGGATTTGACATCGGCGCGTCCCATAATATTGTCCTTGAAAATGTCATCGTTAAAAACCAAGACGATTGTGTTTGTATAAATGATGGAACGAACATGAGATTCACAAATTTATCGTGCTACGGGGGACATGGATTGAGTATGGCAGCAGGACTAAGTAAAACGGATTATAACAGAAACGTCATTTCGAACATTCATTTCGAAAACAGCCACGTGATCAATTCAAGAAACGGAATCCATATAAAATCGGTTGCAGATGGAGGAAGAGGAAAGATGACTGGAATTACCTACAATAATATTCAAATGTCAGGTGAGTGATGGCAACCAAAAGATCTGATTTTAATTTTCAGTGAGGTAGTTTATATCAATATAACCAACCAGACTCTTGAATTTCTAAATTTTGGTAAACTCTGTATTCAAAATTGTACTAGAAGAATTTTCCACTTTTCGTGATGAGCTCATATCAAATTAACTCATTCATCATAAAGTTACAATCAATCAATCAACTCTCAATCAGTTGATAGATTGCCAGTTGATCACCCAGTAATACTATTGGTACTGGCTAAACGGGTACACAGAAGAAAGTATACTGGGCTTGGTAGGACCTGCGTGAAACGCATCTGAATAAGCTTCCCTCCTTCAACCATTCTTTTTCCAGTGCGCGTAGACAGCAGAACCATTTCTAGCTTTCTGCGCTAGCGAGAACACTTTGTAAAGACATTTTTCCTGAGAAAATGTATTTGTACATCTACTCGAAATATGACAACAAAATGGCAAACTTTGCTAGCATATTTTCAAATATTATTTCACCACAATTATTAATTCTCCTTAAGGTATTTCTTTAATCTTTGATTCCCTTTTTAACACATACATGTAGAATAATTTGTACCAAAAATGATATGTATATTTGTAATGTTGGTGGTCCGAGTAACAATTTCATCAGGATTTTTCGGATTTCACCAAGTAATGTTGAAAGAGAACTACTGAAAAATCAGCGAGTTTTTTGTGAAGATCTACGGCAACTGAAGACGTTAGCTTTTCCTGGCTCACACAAGACTCAATTTTCTATCGACAAGGGGATACTATTGATTCACATTGATATTCATTGACATATATATATATATATATATATATATATATATATATATATATATATATATATATATATATATATATATATATATAGTAAGGTGAGCTGAAGTCGGAGACTGAAGGTTTCATCATGGCATGCCAAGACGGTGTCTTCAACACCCTAGTCTACCAGAGCAGCGTGATGGGTATAGAGGTCCCTGATACTAGATGCAGGGCCTGCCGACAGGCGCCCGAGACTTTGATGCATTTGCTGTCATCTTGTGCAGCTTATGCGGTCTCGGCCTATATCCATCGCCATAACGCGGCCTTACGAGTGCTGTACTATTTTCTTCGGCAATCGTATGAAATAGACAGGACACCGGTACTGCCTTACGCTCCAGGGGATATTGAGTCCGTTGTGGAGAATGAAAGGTGTCGAATTTTTTGGAACTTTTCATTCCCCTCCCTCAGGCAAATACAGACCAATAGGCCTGATATAGTCCTCTTCGACCACCGAAGTAAGACGATATTCGTTATTGAGTTTCCCTCAATAACCCTACCGAAACGAATATCGTCCGAAAAGAGGAGGAGAAACGGACAAAGTACCAGGATTTACTTTAAGAACTCCGCAGGCTCCACCCGGACTGTCAAGTTAGTGGTTCTGATTATAGGTGTTCTCGGTGGTTCCAGACCAACGCTACTCTCGGAGCTCAAGATCATACCGGCATGCCGTAATACGGCAGAGATCTTGGCCGGCCGCATGCAGAAGGCCGTTATTCTCGGTTCGTTGCGTCTGCTCAGGACTCACGATTCTCGGAGCCAGTGACCACTTACCTCACGGTGCGGGGAGTGGTCATTGGTTAATTATACTAGCGCATTCGCCCACTAGGGTCGGAGCAGTGGGGAGTACGGACCCGACTAGATTTGTTTAAACAAAAATAATAATAATAATAATAATAATAATAATCGGCCCCTGCCGAAACGAATATCGTCCGAAAAGAGGAGGAAAAACGGACTAAGTACCAGGATTTACTTTACGAACTCCGCAGGCTCCACCCAGACTATTCTGTCAAGTTAGTGGTTCTGATTATAGGTGTTCTCGGTGGTTCCAGACCAACGCTACTCTCGGAGCTCAAGATCATACCGGCATGCCGTAATGCGGCAGAGATCTTGGCCGGCCGCATGCAGAAGGCCGTTATTCTCGGTTCGCTGCGTCTGCTCAGGACTCACGATTCTCGGAGCCAGTGACCACTTACCCCGCGGTGCGGGGAGTGGTCATTGGTTAATTATACTAGCGCGTCCGCCCACTGGGTCGGAGCAGTGGGGAGTACGGACCCGACTAGGCTTGTTTAGACGACAAATAATAATAATAATAATAATAATAATAATAATAATAATAATAATAATAATAATAATAATATTTATTCCACCAATGAAAGGATATCACATATTTTTTTACATAATAAAATGCCAGATTGTCGAAATAAATAAATAGGGAGAACCACAAAAGCAGTGCCTGTATGTGGGTATTAATAATTATTCATAAAGGTAATTTTCGAGTAATAAACATCAAATGACAACATGAATAATAACAGGGTAACAATAAACCGTCAACAAAGGTGGGCTTCATGTAACTATTTACAATCAAATCAAGAATCACAAAGTCAGAGACTGTCCGTGTCATGAGTTGATACGAAATAATTATAGGAACCATCTTATTACAATTTCAAGAATAATCCAGTCGAAATAACGCAAGTGAAAACATTGTGAATTACGAATTATACAACATAATTGTGGTAATGATAGCTGATGATTGTTTTATGAATAATGGAGCAAGGGTCTGGCTGTAATGAATATTTACCTCTTCAATTTCTTAGCTATTAGCTATTATTCAGTTCAATTAAATTTCTCAGCCTCATTCTATCATTTGAAAATAAAAATTCCTTCAAAGCATTTTTGAAACATATGGCATTTTCGACCCACAGTTTTAAGTGATGATGGAATGATGAGGTCGTTGTTGGTGTTTCCTCGAGTTTGGTAGTGGTGTGATATATGAGCAAATTTTTTTTTCTTTTGAATGAATTTCATTAAAATATATTCGTCTGGTGTCTAATACTCTCAACTCGTTGTAAAGGAGATCGCTAGGGTAGCTCTTTCCTTTTCTGTACATTGTTTTCAGAATGAGTTTTTGTATCACTTCCAGTTCATCTAGGTGAGCATTTGCGACTTCTCCCCACACTATGATACCATAGGAGATACGCGATTCAACAAGTGCGTAATAGATCATTTTCAGGTGGGCTAAGTCTAGTACCCTATATAAGTCATATAAAACAGTTGCTACCAAACTCATTTCGATATTCCAGGAATTTGAAATGGAATCAACGTTGAACGGGACTATAATTCCTTTGGAACTCATCTATTCTGTTATATTTCAGGAATAACTAACTACGCAATCAACGTGGAACAAAATTATAGAAATAATATGGGCCCTTCTGGACAGCCAAATAATAATGTTCCAGTCGACGGTCTCACCATCAGTGGGGTATCTGCCACCATGAAAGGATCATTTTCTATGCCAGTCTATATCCTGTGTGCTTCTGGAGCCTGCAATAATTTCAAATGGTCTAATATAAATATCAAGGGCAACGCCAAGCCCAGCAAATGTAACATACATCCTTCAGGTTTCAATTGTTGATGAAAAATAAAATGATTTACGGTATCTCGGGTTTCATTTAATATTCAAAATATCCAGGCAAAAAAAACATATATATATATATATATGAAATTTATGTTTCCCCGTTTACTCATGTGTACATCTTGAAAGAAATATATATATATATATGTATATATATATGTATATATATATATATATATATATATATATATGAAATTTATGTTTCCCTTTACTCATGTGTACATCTTGAAAGAAATATATATATATATGTATATATATATATATATATGTATATATATATGTATATATATATATATATATATATATATATATATATATATATATATATATATATATATATATATATATATATGCTTTCTGAAACTTCCGGTTGAACCGCGTCTGGAATTTTTCTCCTATCGAAGTTTCGGCTCCCACTTTGGAACCATTCTCGAGACTTCTTGATATGGTGGCGAGGCCTAAGTCTCCTTAACCCCCAGCACTCATCTTGAACAAAGTGTCAAGAAGTCTTGAGAATGACTCAGAGAATGAAGTGGGAGCCGAAACGTCGAAAGAAGAAAAATTCCAGACGCGGTTCAACCGGAAGTTCCAGAAAGCACATAACCGACCGCAGAAGCCTATCCGAGCAAATATATATATATATATATATATATATATATATATATATATATATATATATATGGTATAGTCCTTCTTCTTTTGAACAAAATTTGGTATCCAGTTCTAAGAACAGCCAAGACGAAGCCAGATAGAACCAGGGAATCGGACGACCAACAGAACGCTGGCGGACTGAGGAATAATAACGAGTCAATTCCAGATTTGCAATCAGTCGTAGTAAACTCACATAGAGGAGTCCAACTAAGACCACGCCGCTGAAGATGGCTGCCGCAGATGTAGCCGAAAGCTCCGGAAGTAAAAATTCCACTACACGGCCCTCAAGCCCGAAAAACCAGAGATGTATTAACACCGGCCGTGAAAGCCTACATTCTTACATTTATATACCCTATTCGAATAGGAAAATCTTGCGATGTAGGGCGTGGGGAGTTAGCTTGGAGCTTGGAGGAGAGCAGGCCAGAGTTGGACGATATCTAATAACTGGCGAAGGTTCCGGGCTATTCTTATTTGTAATACACGGAAATACTTAAAAAATCATTTACTTCAATTAACAGCTTTATTGATTCTGATGGATATGTAGACATCGTAGTGTTTTACATAAGATCGCTATATATTTCTAACTGTTTCCTAACCAATATATAGATACGAACAGTTACTTGAGTCAAAAAATACAAATAAAAACAAAAAAGCAGGGATATGAATATTTCAACTGTAATTTCCTGAAATTTTATACATAGATTGGGAAAAACTGACTACAAGAGCACATTATTATGTTAATTTTTCCTACATGTTGAACGCTGTTAGAAATGACAGGTGTTTAAGAATTTCCACTAACCCTCTTGCTTGAGAACAGCAACCCACAGATCTCAAAACTTGTGCAATTTGAGGGGATCACAGGGATTTGTGCAAGCCACATCAAATACTTACTCGGCATACGCACGTCTCAAATTAATCAAGTCAGTCGGTCCGAGAATTAAAGGACCACGCACGTTTCTTATGGAAAATGGCTTTCCGTGAATTTGTCTGAAATTTTGGTATGGTGTAGATCTTGATGCACTGATCAAAAGTGTCCATGGGCACAGACTCCAAAAATGGACAGTTTTCGAGATATGGCTCTATCAATATCAATTTTACATTTTTGTGTATTTTGGCACATAATCAGGTCCCTCTTACACTTAGGAAAAACGGAATTTATTGGATTTCGGTGCAGAAAATGATTGAAACACAGTTCTTTTTTCGTTTTAGAAACACCCATTTGAAGAAATTGTCATACACTGCTCGTCACTGACGATGTAACTGGACTATTTTTTTCGAATTTTATATTCCGAAAAAAAACTTCTGAATAGCTCTAGGTATCACAGAAATACATATATTCGACACATTCCGATTGGGACATTAGAAAAAATAATATTTGGTGAACACTTTATGAAGTGAATATTAAATATATATTTTTTTGATATTTTTATGGTCGCAAGAGAAATAGTGGAGAATGCAAGATGAGCATATAAAAAATCGTATTTTTAATGTTCGCTGACTAGATAAATACTCGTATCGAATGGAGTTTTTTTATACCGAGTGTTATATATCAATAGTAACAAGGGAATACACACCCAATAATAATTTCTAGTCGTTAATTGAACCGTTAAGGCAAACGGATCCGTGAAAATGTCTAAATATTCGATACGATGTAGATCTCGATGCACTGTTCGAGTGTCTACGGACTACAGAAATGGACACTTTTCAAAATATGGCACTTTCAATATTAGATTTTCTTCATTTTTTAGATTGTGGCCCATATTCGCTCAACTGTTATACTCAACAATAACGAAATTCTATTCATTTTTGTGCAGGAATTGACTGAAAGCAATTGTTTATCCGTTTCAGATTGACCCTTTTGAAAAAATGTATTTACACTGCTCGTCACTGACGATGTAGCTGGGCTATCATTCTCAACTTTTGTATTTCCGTATTCGTAGAAACAAAACTTTCTAATTTCTCTAGTTATCACAAATATACTTATATTCAACACAATTCGAATGGTGCATTTGGGAAAATAATATTTGACAAGCTCTCAATCTGATTTGTTTTTTTTTAAATACTCTCCTGATCTTCAAGAAAATAGTGAAAACGCAAAATGAGCATCTAGCAAATCGTGTTCATGATGTACGCGGACGAGATGAATACTAGTATTGAATGTAATTTATTTATACCGAGTGTTAAATATCAAGAGTTTCACGGACATCAACTACAGAGCACAGAGTCAAGACACAAAAATCTGACAGTGATCATCTTTACAGAAGTGAAATGTAGGTGCATTCGCTGAATAGTGAGCTTGAACAAAAAATGTACGGTTTGAATAAAATCTGGTAGAGCACTATATAATGATGTGGTTGCTGTTGTAATCTTATTCTATTTGTGAGAGGTCAGATTGAGAAATAAATAATATTTTGGCTGTTCACTAGAAATTCAAGTGAATTATTTTGTCTCTATTCCACTATGTACAAATCATTCGGATGTAATTGTGGATTTCTATCGGCTGCATCATGAATATTGTTAAACAAGTTTGTAGAGGATATCGAATGTTTTCATCATGACGAGCGTATCCAAGAAACCAGAGGACACTTGCGACGTGAGCACAGCAACCAACTGTCCTGGCTCCTGACTTACAGGTGCAATAATAGCCTTCTATGGCCTCTACTTTTCTTCATTTTGGGATTTGTACACAATCCACAGTTGATATTTGGCATGATTCCGAAATCTAGAATATACCCTCACTCTCAAAAATCCAGGTTCTTCTAATAACTCGTCCAACTGAAACATTTCTTGATGTTCCCTCTGGAGTTTATCTTGAATGTAGGAAGGAGCTAGATTGACTTGATATACTCCAACCGTGATTTTTCTCAGATAATCCATAGTGAGCCGTGGAAATTGCGGTACTTGTTGTTGATTCAACGCTACCCATCTTCCATTTCTTAGATGAAGCCGGTCTACCTCTACCCTAGCCTGTACGACATTAGGCATCTGTGATTTTTCGAGCAATTCTCGTGCTAATGGCTCATCTGCTCCTTCCATTGAAATAAGAGGATGATATTTATCGATGATTGCACCGGCTATACGATAAAAATCTCCTAGATTTTTTACATGGTGCATATTTATATGTTTAGAAAAAAATTGAAAAATACTTTTCACATGACCGTTTCTAGATTCTACAATCCATCTGGATTTAGTAACCAAACGAGATTTATTGGCCTCTTCAGTAGTGAGTTGAGTTTGTCCTCTAGGCAAATTGATGGGCATTTCAATGTGAATTCCAATATCATCGAGAAGTGGGGTTATATCACGATACCCTCTATCTAAAATGAAAATATCACCATCCCTAAACCATTCTCTCATTAAGTTTTCATCAGTTTCATCTTTGTGCCGTAAAATCTCGGCATCATTATTTCGAGAATCTGAGAAGTATGGACCCTGAATTTCTAAAATATATCCATCCGGAGCTACGATTAGAGCTGGTTTAACTAAATGTCAACCCTTGTGTATGCAATAAGTTTGCCTTAAAACCCGAAAATGTTTGCTTTTGGGTATATAAGAGTATGTCCCATCAATGCAAACGATAACTTTTGGTGAATCTGGTTCTGGGTTATATAAGGTATTCGCAAATGGAGTTACATGTCTTTTGCTATAAATTCGTCTCTGGTTGTTGATCTCAATCCCAGATTCTGGGGGACGAAACGTAACATCGGTGACTTTCTAACTGTGGATATCGCTTGACTCACAGCTTGACGAGTTGAATATTTGAAAATGACCTTTAAAAATTCATCTGACAAACCTTGCTTCAGTTTGCACAGGAATACCAGAAGATCCTTTTTTTATATGCCTCTGAAATCCATCTTCGAAAACAGGAACACATAAACCATATAAATCTCGAAATTGTTCTCTAGTGACTGGAGCTAGAGAACGGAAATCCTCATCTGCGAAACTATTTTCGTCTTTGTACTGCCACGAATTATTTGCCTGATTTCTAAGTTGTTCCAGAAGAGTTTGCAACTGTGGCCCTTTGATTATATAAGGTCGGTTTGTAGACCTCGATCCTGCCAATAATATCCTCAACATATAGCCGTCTTCATCTAAATGATGGGGGCAAGATCTTGCGTTTTCCGGTACATAAATATTCCTGAGAATGAATATGTTAGCCCGACATTCATTCGACAATCTTCGAATATTCACTACTGAATTGCAAATCATACACGAATTGCTCGTTGTTTGCGACAAAACATTCAAACGAAGACAAGCTGCATCCTGTTCAATGAGAGATATTTCGGTTGAAATCGACTTGTTACAGTTTATACATATTTTTGTCTGGTCCATAATTGCAAGCGGCGGATAACCGTTTGCATCTCGTCTCGCAATGGCTATTTCTAGTTAAACCTGTTCTTCATTCCCACGGATTGACTGCAT